>SJYO01042875.1:3745063-3899578 GCA_006410555.1 Capra ibex | reverse complement strand
AAAAAAAAAAAATGGAATTTTCCCCTTTACAACCGGTAGTCCAGGTTCGATTGACCCGTAAAGAATCGTTCTGTGAAGGAGAGAGACCTATGATCTTGTACTTTTATCATAGATTGGGTGTTCAGACAACAACCCAAATTACTCTATGACATACGTCTCGAAGTTCAGCTACGGAAATAAGTAAGAAAACCGTCTGTGTATAACTCATCAACCTGTCCAAAGATCCGTGACCCCTGTATCGTCACTTGTTTTTTACACCAGGTGACCTCTTCCCTTACTGTTTGGTGAAATCATAAGAACGGAACTCTTGAGGTACTTGTCATACTTTTCAGTTTTACTATGCTATGACTTTCTCCTTGAGGGGTCCAGCCATCCACGGGTTATACGATAACCTCTAGTCACCTCTTTATTGAGGTCTTTCTTTCTTCCCTACCTCGGTTTAGTTTTTGTTGTGGGTCAACACCTACACTGACCACTATCTTCGTTCCAGACTACGATATTTCTCGTCATAACGTATCCTTGGACCTTACAGTCCAGGTACTTAGTTCCGTTTAACCTTCACCAGTTTGTCCTCTACCGTTCTCACTTACAACTGTAAGATCTTTAGTTGATTGATTTTACCTGTCCTTACCCACTTAAATTGAGTCTACTGGTAATATAGATGATGATACCCGTCCTTAGGGAATCTTCTTTACCTCATCGGTAGTACCAGTTGTTTTCTCAGGCTTTACGTCATGAACCTACGTTAGAGTTTTTGCTGTCTTACTAGAGACAAACAAAGGTTCCGTTTGGTAAGTTATGGTGCCATTAGGTTCGGATAAGGGGTTGGTCATCACGACTTCTTCGACTTCAACTTTTCAAGATACTTCTGGATGTTCTGGAAAATCTTGATTGTGGGGGTTTTCTACAGGAAAAGTAATATCCCCTGACCTTACGTTTTCATCCTTCAGTTCTTTGTGGACCTCATTGTCCGTTTAAACCGGAACCTCATGCCTTACTTCGTCCCGTTTCCGATTATCTCAAAACGGTTCTCTTGCGTGACCAGTATCGTTTGTGGGAGAAGGATGTTGTGTTCTCTTCTGAGATGTGTACCTGTAGTGGTCTACCAGTTATGGCTTTAGTCTAACTAATATAAGAAACGTCGGTTTCTACCTTTTCGAGATACGTCAGTCGTTTTTGTTCTACCCCTCGACAGACACCGAGTCTAGTACTTGAGGAATAACGGTTTAAGACTGAATTTAACTTCTTTCATCCCTTTTGGTGATCTGGTAAGTCTATACTGGATTTAGTTTAGACAATACTAATATGCCATCTTCACTCTTTATCTAATACCTCTAGACTATCTCACGGACTACTTGATACCTACCTCCAAGCACTGTAACATGTCCTCTGTCCCTAGTTCTGGTAGGGGTACCTTTTCTTTACGTTTTTTTGTTTTACGGACAGAGTCCTCCGGAATGTTTATCGACACTTTTCTTCTCTTCACTTTTCGTTTCCTCTTTTCCTTTCTATAAGGGTGAACTTACGTCTCAAGGTTTCTTATCGTTCCTCTCTATTCTTTCGGAAGGAGTCGTTAGTTACGTTTCTTTATCACCTTTTGTTGTCTTACCCTTTCTGATCTCTAGAGAAGTTCTTTTAATCTCTACGGTTCCCTTGTATAGTACGTTTCTACCCGAGTTATTTCCTGTCTTTACCATACCTGGATTGTNNNACCTGGATTGTCTTCGTCTTCTATAATTCTTCTCCACCGTTCTTATGTGCCTTCTTGACATGTTTTTTCTAGAAGTACTGGGTCTATTACTGTTACCACACTAGTGAGTGGATCTCGGTCTGTAGGACCTTACACTTTAGTTCACCCGGAATCTTTCGTAGTGATACTTGTTTCGATCACCTCCACTATCTTAAGGTCAACTTGATAAAGTTTAGGACTTTCTACTACCACACTTTCACGACGTGAGTTATACGGTCGTTTAAACCTTTTGAGTCGTCACCGGTGTCCTGACCTTTTCCAGTCAAAAGTAAGGTTAGGGTTTCTTTCCGTTACGGTTTCTTACGAGTTTGATGGTGTGTTAGTGTGAGTAGAGTGTACGATCATTTCATTACGAGTTTTAAGAGGTTCGGTCCGAAGTCATTATGCACTTGGCACTTGAAGGTCTACAGGTCCGAAGAAAATCTTTTCCGTTCCCTTAGTCTCTAGTTTAACGGTTGTAGGTTATTTGTAGATAAAGACGAAAGAACTGATACGGTTTCAGAAATTGACACACCTAGTGTTATTTGACACCTTTTAAGACTTTCTCTACCCTTATGGTCTGGTGAACTGGACGGAGAACTCTTTGGATATACGTCCAGTCCTTCGTTGTCAATCTTGACCTGTAACTTGTTGTCTGACGAAGGTTTATCCTTTTCCTCATGCAGATCCGACATATAACAGTGGGACGAAAAAATTGAAGATACGTCTGATGTAGTACTCTTTGCGACCTGACCTTCTTCGTGTTCGACCTTAGTTCTAACGGTCCTATTTATAGTTATTGGAGTCTATACGTCTACTATGGTGGGAATACCGTCTTTCACTTCTTCTTGATTTTTCGGAGAACTACTTTCACTTCCACCTCTCACTTTTTCAACCGAATTTCGAGGTGTAAGTCTTTTGCTTCTAGTACCGTAGACCAGGGTAGTGAAGTACCGTTCATCTACCCCTTTGTCACCTTTTATGAAATAAAAACCCCCGAGGTTTCAGTGACGTCTACCACTGACATCGGTACTTTAATTTTCTGTGAATGAGGAACCTTCCTTCCAACACTGGTTGGATCTATCGTAGAAGTTTTCGTCTCTGTAATGAAACGGTTATTTCCAGACAGTTCACTTCCGATACCAAAAAGGACACCAGTACATACCTACAGTCTCAACCTGACACTTCTTTCGACTCGTGGCTTCTTAACTACGAAAACTCGACACCACAGTCTCTTCTGAGAACTCTCAGGGAACCTGACGTTCCTCTAGGTGGGTCAGGTAAGACTTCCTCTAGTCGGGACCCTAAAGAAACTTTCCTTACTACGATTTCGACTTTGAGGTCATGAAACCGGTGGAGTACGCTTCTCAACTGAATAACCTTTTCTGAGGCTACGACCCTCCCTAACCCCCGTCCTCCTCTTCCCCTGCTGTCTCCTACTCTACCGACCTACCGCAGTGGCTGAGCTACCTGTACTCAAACCCATTTGAGACCCTCAAACACAACCTGTCCCTCCGGACCGCACGATACTAAGTACCGCAACGTTTCTCAGTCTGTGCTGACTCACTGACTTGACTTGACTTAATGTGAATATAAGACGTCTCTCTAATTTGGACGTAACGGACTCTTCCATCGGTGATCGGTACACCCCGATAAATTCAAGTAATTTTAATTTGTAAAGGGGGTAGCACATCGACACAAAGTATACGAGGCATCGATACACCGACGACCATGGGAACCTCTAGCGTCTTGTCATCGTAGTAACGTCTCGCAAGACAACCTGACCCGACGTCATCTGTTTACCCCTTTCCGCCAATGACGGTCTCCCACTCTCCACGGACCCCTCCGTGTCTCGCACCCCCACGGGGGACCTGGTCCGCACCTCGACAGTGCTGTCTCTGTCACCGGTTCCTTCGAAGAGGTTCCGCCATTGGAAACGATTCTTGTCCGTGAAATTCTGTGGAATTCGACCACTACCATCTTCGGTACGAAGGGAGACCCCCTTTCGTAAGATCCGACTGCCTTACGAGCCCGTCGCGGAGACGTCATCCGTGACCTCGTACGGTACCCGAGTCGTGAGCGTCTTTCTGGTCACCGCAACCCACACTCGCCCCTCTCCTCAATCCTCCGTTTGGACTTTTCGTCTTCCGACCACCACCCCTCTCCCGCACGTACTACTCTCCTCCAACGTCCCGGAACATATCCTCCTACTCCTGAAACCTACAATGAGACTCACTCCACTTTAGACAACCTCCTAAGACTCGTGTCTTCGTCGAACAAGAACATCCAGTTCACGTCGAACTGGATGTGCCATTGTCCTGGTGACACCGACGGCACACCGTTTAGTCGAATCTCCCATAGTTCCCACGAAAAAAAAAAAAATTAACATGAATTTTTTTTAATAAACAAATAAACCTATGTGGCCTAGAATCAACGTCGTGAACCCTATAAGTCAGAAGAGAGTAGGGGTAGACAGTCCAACACGGTATAGAGACATCAAGTCTATCTAAAACACCAGTGTCAGACGCAAGAAAGGAACGTGAAGGATATGAAGATTTAACACATATATTATGTATATACACATAATACATATATATATGTGTGTATATATTACAAAATAAACCCCTGTAATTACAAGTCAGAAACACAACATTCCAAAATACTCAAAACTGTTTGACAGGAAAACATCGATAAATAATAGATAAATAAACCGGTGTGGTCTAGAATCAACGTCGTACACTATCAAGAGACTGGTCCCTAGCTTGGACCGACGGACGTAACCCTCACACCTCAGAATCGGTGACCTGGTGGTCCTTTAAGGGTTCCGATGTCCAATAACTACAGTCTTTTGGTCTTGTGGACCCAAGTTTGGGACAAAGATAGTGAATGGTGTATAGAAACCGTTCAGTAAAGTCGGAGATATTCAAATTACAGGAGCAGACATTTTAACCCTATTACTACGCCATGGACGGAACACCCCGATACTAACTCGATTAAACATATGTTCTCGAAGCGTTCAGTTGAAAGTGAGGAGAAGGGAGGAAGGTTTGAGTCTACGATATTTCACTACACGTTTCTCGAAATGGTCGTGAAAAGTGACTCCCACCTGGTAATTATCACCTCCCTCCTTTGGCATATTTTGGGGTTGTATATCTTTATTCCACTGGGAGACTTTTCATACCACTTTTTAGGTGAAGATTTGGAATACCACTGTACAACACGATCAGTTCTCGAAAAAGGTGTTCCTCTTCCGACCACTATTGGTATCCATGAGGAACCGGAAGATCGCATAGATTCCGTGGACGTCAGTACACTTCTACAATCGGGTGAACAAGGAGAACACTGTTACCGGAACTACACAGATGTCCCTCTTACGTAGGGTCCATTTTGTACTTTTTATTCGTAACCCTAGGTTTTCAGAATAAGTTTCGTATCCAAGAATCGACCTCCATCTTTACACACTCAGTTGTCGTATATCTATCATAATTGAACCTTATATGATGTAATAAATGTCAGCACGAATCATTCACCTGTAGAATAAGTATTAACGACGGGTTATTATCAATAATTACAGGTGTTTGTCCCTTGATCCTCAATCTCTCTAAACGGTTCTAGTGTCTCGTTCCATCGTTACTTCGAACAAGCGGAAGAAGGGTCAGGACACAAAGAAGGGATATTGAATATGACCGTAGAAAAGAGACGTCAAAGTGGGGAAAGAGATAATTGTTCTACGACTGGTAGAACGGACCTTTAGAGTGACGTGACTACGACATCTCATTTCCCAGAGTCATCGGGTCAGTTCGTAAAGAGGTACCCCGTCGTCAAACCCTCATTCCTTTCCCTAAGAGGTCCGATCGGGGAAGCAGAGATGTCTCATTCCGTTCCTAAACCGATGGATCGGTAGTAAGGTAGGAATAGAAAATCAACCTTCGGACAAGTCACATAAAAACGTCGGAAATGTATCTGGATGACCCCTTCGAGAAATCTTTTACTTTACGTCGAGATCACATGGTAACCCAGTCTGTCGACCTAGAAGAAAGAGAATTAATTTTGTAAATATGAAATTCCGTGACAGTGGGATTCGTCAGAGGGACATGGGTGTCGTGTGTGTGCACGTGTGTGTGTGTGTGTGCTAATAGGAGTACGTTGTTGGTCCTTTTGGGATACCTTAATACACGAAGACCTCGATCAGTACATCTAAGACGGAGAAAAAAAAAAAAGGAATTTTTCATCTGTTCTACCCTTCATCCTCCCTCACCTTCCCTAGGTGAAGAAAAGAGAAAGATACTTCGGAGTCGATCTGTCTCACCACTCATGGACTGCCAGACTAAAAGGTCAACTAGACGGAAGTCCACGTTCGGGTACTAAAGACTCTTAGAACAAGTGATGGATGTCCGAATTTCTGCATTAAGGTTTCTCACCTAGAAGGTCCCTCGTTCACACACAATCAGTCAAACTTTTACTAGTTGAAAGGGTCGTCATAAGGGTTCTTATTGTATGTGTGTGTGCAAGTGAGGAATCTCGACTTACAGTGTCCCTAGGTGACCCAACTGGAATTGAAACAGTGACTACACGATTACGAGTCTCTTCTTTCCATTCATTCCTGGTGGTTTCAGTACGTCGGGCGTCCTCCGTCTCGGTCCTAAGTTCGAGTCCTAGGACTCAAGGATGGATTACGAAGAGGTCGGGAGTCGTCCAGATCTCCTTTAGAATGTCAGGTATAGAGAGTTTCCGACGGTCGAGGACGACTACGAAGACTAGGCTCCTGATGGGATCGATGTCCTTTCGAGATTTGTGAAAAGGAGGGTTTATCAGGAGAACCCAAGATTTGTCTGTGGTTCTCCGGGACCGTCTGTATAAACAATTAAGTAATTAGAACTGGTTTGGTGTGAACGTAAAGAAAGAAAGAAATAAAGTAATCTGACCTTCAACCTTTGTTCTTCTCTTCTATACGGGTCCTATTATTAATCACACGTTTTTCTATCGGTACCGAGATCTTTCTTAATCGAAGTCGAGTCTGTGGAGATAATACCGGACATTACTACAAGTGTCCGAGTGACAATAGTGAGGTGGAGACGGCGATAAACAGCGGATCGTGTCAGAGATCCATGTAGCTATGGGTATCAAGGAACTTCCGGAGTACGGAAGAGCACAGACGTAGGGGAAGCTTCCGACAAAGGAGGGGGAAATTTACACAAAGAGGAGGAAAATGACCTCTGGTCCCTGCGAAAAGTAAAGGTAAAGTACTTCGGGTTTGTGGGAAGGAGGGTCCCCGTAAGTACGCAGTGGTGGGGATCGACACTGGTGTGACCCCCCAGGAGCCGAGACGACAGTATCGGAGGCATCAGGGATTCAGTATCAGGAACAGGGACCCGTCTTAGTGACAAGAAAGGAATAGACTTAGATAGTGGTCTGACATTCGAAAACATCCCCGACCCATCCCCCTAAGTTCCCGAAGGGACCATCGAGTCGACCATTTCTTAGGTGGACGTTGTGACCTCTGGGACCAAGCTAATGACCCAGCCCTTCAAGGGGACCTCTTCCCTATTCGATGGGAGTGGACATAAGAACCCGAAGGGACCACCAAGTCTGTCATTTCTTAGACGGATGTTATGTCCTCTGGACCCAAACTAGGGACCCAACCCTTCTAGGGGACCTCCTCCCGTACCGTTGGGTGAGGTCATAATAACGGACCTCTTAGGGGTACTTGTCTCCTCGGACCGCCCGATGTCGGGTACCCCAACATTTCTCAGTCTATGTTGACTCTCTGATTCGTATCGTGTCGTGTCCCCTTAAGTTTCGTACGCAGAACGAAAAGACACATAGAAATTTTGAGTCGTAATACGACTGTCTATTAAACAAGTGTTTTTTATTTCCTTCTCACTTCGCCCCCTCCTTCTTTTAAAGACTGGGGGTACGAGGAAGTTTTTAAAAATAAATGGTCAAAAGTTGAAGAAGGAGGTATAGGTGAATGTATATTTGACTTTAATTTATAAAAAGTCGTGATCTCTTTAACCCAGAAGACCTTGACAGGTCGTCGGTCTGGTCGACGTCGCCAAGGTTGGAAAAACCGTGGTCCCTGACTAAAGGACCTTCTGTCAAAAGGTACCTTCCCTCTCCTTACCAAACCCCTACTGAGTTCGTGCAATGTAAATAACGTACGAAATAAAGTTAATAATAATTTAGTCGAGGTAGACTCTAGTAGTCCACAATCTAGATCTCCAACCCCTGAGGACTTTTCCCAGAGTGGGAGGGTAAGTCGGTGTCCGTAGGGGTTCTTGTAACGGAGAAACGTAAGAGGAGAGACGAGTATGAGTATTATCGGGGTGGGGTTGTGGGGTACGTTTCAAAATGGAATCCTGATTTCAAGACTTCTAAGGAAAGAGATCAGACTTTTAAAGAAAAACAGGAAATTAATAGATGCAAAGTTTTAAGATAAATGAATTAAGGGAGACTAGAGGAGAGTTATCTTCTACTGAAGACGTCATAGTGATTTTAAGAGAAAACCGGTAACTTTTTCCTTCGGAACCGGAGATGGATTTTAGAACTAATTTTCTACTCAATGATAAACCTGTGAAGAGATTCTACAATTTTAGATTTGAGGAATTTCGAATGATGACATAGCAAATACGGGCTTAAGAAGGGTCGAGTGACAGGTCGTCTCGTGGAACGAGAGGGTCGAGTACGGTCTGTATCTGCCTATCCCGATAGATGTCCATTCCTCACCTTTATCCTCACATTCAGGGGACTTATATAAAAGTACCCCGAACTGAGTTTGGGTGATACATTTTAAATAAAGTTAAACAATTTAAGTAAGTTCGTTCTAAAAGAATTAAGGTGTTGAGTATTCAGAACGCACCATTCACGGTACCCTTTAGTACCTGTTTAACCTGTTACAAGGACGGAAGTACCTAAAGTGTAAAAGTGTCCCTATTTTTATTATCCGAGGAGATGTCGATAATATTTTCTGTGTTACACCTTATTTAGTTCTTGTTGGTAAATATCTCATAGAGTACGGACCTTATTTACCTCTTTACATAAGATCTACCCCTGAAGTCCTCTAGGTAGTACCTCTTCTACTGGAAAATCGACTCGGAACATCTCAGTCATCCTTCATACTCATTTTCCACGAAATCGTCTCCTTAGAACTACTACCTCTCTTTCCCCTTATTAAGGGGTTTGGTCTCTCGTCGTATCGATAACCGTAGACAGCTTACACGAGACACACTCCACCCTCTTCTCTTGCTCCCCTCTACCTCCTCCACTCAAAGCCCTCCACCCCACCTCTCTTGAGTGTCTTCCTCCTCCTAGACCTCTAAGACTCTTCGTGGTCCCTCAAATCATTCTGATGTAACCGGTGACTTTTTCCCTTCGAACGGGAGATGGACAGGTCAACAAAATACCTTGTAGATTGACAAGTTCCCTTGTCGACCCACAAGAGAAGAAACCGAAGGTGGTTCTTACTCTTACACCCTCTTCAGTACCTTTTTGATTTGGCGGTTCGGGACACGGACAAGTCTAGAGTCTAGACAGTCTTCACCGAATCGAAGGGAAGTTACTTCGGGAGGAAGACACACACCCAGGATATTCCGACTTGGTCCAGTACCTTAGGTTCATGACTAGTGGTACGTAATCACGAAATTACTTACACAGCCATTCTTCTTAGTAAGGAGGGTTTACTGATCCTTCCTCGTCCCTGCACCCCTCTATCACGACCACTTCTCGCACACGACCGGCACTGCGCACCTACTCGGACCAAGTCTAAAGGACCGGGACACGGTGTCGGGTCGAGTCGATACGGAATAAAAAACTGAAAAAAAGGTCTTTAAAGTTTTTACATTATGTCGGACGTCCCGACTAATACCTTGACCTAGACTTCACACGACCTCGACCGAACATACCTCAATTAGTCTCAAATATACTCTCACCTATACCTCCTGCTTTGACTTTTAACCACTTATGTAAAAAAATTTCCTCGTATCCCTCTCTTTAGGGAAGGAAAGAGAGAGGGATGACGGGAGGGAAAGAAGGAAAGTAATAAAAGACCCTTGAGTACTCTCAACTTACAACAGTAGAGTGGGATTGAGAAACAGGTCAAGACAGTCCGTTCATCGAACCTTTAACCGATACTATTCCCATAAATATGGTTGTTTTAACCATTTACAATGTTTAGTACCGAATAAAAGAACCCTTTTGGTTAGTAATTTATAACTGGTAGTTTTCTCACCTACCCTACTCTAGTTTGGATAGTACCTGGTCCCGTTTGTCTCTAGAGTCCCTACCGAGTCTCTTCCGAACTCTTACAACGGTCTCCCACCGTAATCAGAAGGAAGGTCTTATGAGATGGTAATGACAAGTCGAGAGACTTCTGTCCTTTAATTATAAGTTCCTGACACACGATACCAGTATAGTTTACACCGTAGTATGTCAAGTTTACTAGTCCGCAACTGGAATTCTTACCCCTCTCATTGTACCCATTTCCCTAGTTGACATGTCACTCTCTATCTTTGTTTTTAAAACCACCACTCGTGTGATATCACATATGCCCTCATCTTTATGATATTACATGTTTAATTTTTTATATTAGAATGTTCGGTAACACCACCACCAATAACAAGTCAGTGAGTTAGTACGGTCTGAGAAACACTGGGGTACCTGATGTCGTTCGTCCGAAGGGACAGGAAGTGGTAGAGGGTCCCAAACGAGTTTGAGTACAGGTAACTTAGTTACTACGGTAGGTTGGTAGAGTAGGTGACAGCAGGGGAAGAACAAGACGGGAGTTAGAAAGGGTCGTAGTCCTAGAAAAGGCTACTCAACCGAGGAGAGTAGTCCTTCGAAGTCGTAGTCACAGATGTTACTTATTTCTATTGTGGTTCAAAACAGGTTGAGAACACTAGGGTACTTGACATCGGACGGTCCGAGGAGATACGTACCCTAAGAGGTCCGTTCTTATGACCTCACCCAACGGTAAAGGAAGAGGTCCCCTTGAAGGACTGGGTCTTTAACTTGGGTCCAGAGGACGTAACGTCCGTTTACGAAATGACTGACTCGATGTGTCCTTCGGGAATGTTACTTATCAGTCCCAACTACAGGAAATCTTAACTGACCAAACTAGAGGAACGACAGGTTCCCTAAGAGTTTGGTTACAATGGAGTTATTTTTATTAAATTTTTTCTTATTAACGTAGACTACAGTATACGTATGTGTTTGTTTCGGTCATCTCTACTACCCTAAGGTCCACTCGATCAAGTCCAGGATTTTCTACTACGACCCTTTCACGACGAGTTATACGGTTTAAACCTCGTTTAAACCTTTTGAGTCGTCGTCGGTGTCCTGACCTTTTCCAATCAAAAGTAAGGTTAGGGTTTCTTTCCGTTACGGTTTTTTAAGAGTTTGATGGTGTGTTGACGTGAGTAGAGTGTGGGATTATTTCATTACGAGTTTTAAGAGGTTCGGTCCGAAGTTGTCATGTACTTGGTACTTAAAGGTTTACAAGTTCGACCTAAATCTTTTCCGACTCCTTGGTCTCTAGTTTAGTGGTTGGGGACGACCTAGTACCTTTTTCGTTCTCTCAAGGTCTTTTTGTAGACGAAATAACGGTTTCGGAAACTGACCACACCTGGTTTCGGAAACTGACACACCTGGTGTTGTTTGAGACCTTTTAAGAAGTTCTCTACCCTTATGGTCTGGTGGACTGGACGGAGAACTCTTTAGACATACGTCCAGTCCTTCGTTGTCAATCTTGACCTGTACCTTGTTCTCTGTCCAATGTTTATCCCTTTCCTCATGTAGTTCGGACATATAACAGTGGGACGAATAAATTGAATATACGTCCCATGTAGTACTCTTTTCGATCCGACCTACTTCGTGTTCGACCTTAGTTCTAACGGTCCTCTTTATAGTTATTGGAGTCTATACGTCTACTATGGTGGGAATACCGGCTTTCACTTCTTCTTGATTTCTCAGAGAACTACTTTCACTTTCTCCTCTCACTTTTTCAACCGAATTTTGAATTGTAAGTCTTTTGATTCCAGTACCGTAGACCAGGGAGTGAAATACCGTTTATCTACCCCTTTATCACCGTCTGAAATAAAAACCCCCGAGGTTTTAGTGACGTCTACCACTGACGTCGGTACTTTACTTTTCTGCGAATGAGGAACCTTCTTTTCAATACTGGTTGGATCTGTCGCATAATTTTTCGTCTCTGTAATGAAACGGTTGTTTCCAGGTAGATCAGTTTGGATAATAAAAAGGTCATCAGTACATACCTACACTTTCAACCTGATATTTCTTTCGGCTCGTGGTTTCTTGACTACGAAAACTTGACACCACAACCTCTTCTGAGAACTCTCAACGAACTTGACGTTTCCTCGAGGTTGGATGGGTAGGATTTCCTTTAGTCAGGACTTATAAGTAACCTTCCTAACTAAAACTTCGACTTTGAGGTTATGAAACTGGTGCACTACGTTTCTTGATTGAGTAAACTTTTCTGGGACTACGACCTTTTCTAACTTCCGTCCTCTTCACCTGTTGTCT
This sequence comes from Capra ibex, assembly GCA_006410555.1. Taxonomy (NCBI): domain Eukaryota; kingdom Metazoa; phylum Chordata; class Mammalia; order Artiodactyla; family Bovidae; genus Capra; species Capra ibex. The sequence continues at coordinate 3,887,313 of SJYO01042875.1, read as the reverse complement.
CCTACTCTACTCTACCTACCGTAGTGGCTGAGTTACCTGTACCCAAACTCATTTGAGGCCCTCAACCACTACCTGTCCCTCCAGACCGCACGACGCCAAGTACCCCAGCGCCTCTCAGCCTATACTAATTCGTTGACTTGACTTGACTTGACTACAGCATACGGTGCGGTCATGAGAACGGACCTCTTAGGGTCCCTACCGCCTCGGAGCATCCGACAGCAGATACCCCAGCGTGTCTCAACTTATGCTGACTACGCTGAATCGTCGTCGTCGTCGTCGTCGTCGTGGACCCCGATTGATTCACCACGATCGCCATTTCTTAGACGGACGGTTACGTCTCTACGTTCTCTACCCTCAAAGGTTAGGGACCCAACCTTTTTTAGGGGACCTCATCCTTCACCGTTGGGTACGGTCATAAGAACGGACCTTTTAAGGTACCTGTCTCCTCGGACCGTCCGAGGTCAACGTTTCTCAGTCTGTCCTGACTTCGGACTCGTGTTCTTTTTCTTATAGTAGCACCTACGGGGACACACACACACACACACACACGCGTAGCACCTACGGGCACACACACACACACACACACACACACGCACGCGCGTAGCACCTACGGGCACACACACACACACTCTGAGTCAGCACAGGTTAGGGTACCTGAGATCGGACGGTCCGAACAGGGAGGTACCATAAAAGGTCCGTTCTTACGACCTCACTTAACGGTAAAAGAAGGGGTCCCCTAGAAGGACTGGGTCCCTAACTTGAACCGAGAGGACGTAACGTCCGTCTGAGAAATGACAGACTCGGTGGTCCCTTCGTGTACCCACCATAGTACGACTTAAGACATATGTTTTAGAAGTCGTGATACCGGAGTTTGGTGTACTCCGTTCATTGATGTTTTCTGATTGAGTAAATCAGTGATTAAGTAAGTAGAGAAGTAAATAAGTACGTTCGTAAATGACTTGGTCTCATCTTGACCTCATAGGAAACCCCAGACTAACTTGATCCAAGTTTCGGAACGAAGATGTAAATGACTGAAACCGTCCAGTAAATTGTAGAGAGTTGGAGTAAAAATGTATATATTTTTGCTCCGTTTATTAAGGATAAAACGTATCGACAACACTCTTATTCTACTTTTTAGTGTAAATTTTACGTAAACCGTACCATGGATTAAATACCGTCCGTGAGTTGCGTATCACAGACGACGACAAAAATAATAGTCAAAAAGTCGGATATCACATAAGTGAAGTAATTGAATTATTTATAAAGTCAATTAAATTATTGATAAAAGACTTTGTAGAAAACAAGTCGTTACAAGTTAACATGATCTAATACACTTTTCTTTTATTCTATATCAGGGACGGAGACCCTAGACTGGTGGATTGTCTCTTTGAATCTTTTTAGAATTGCAAGGTAGAATGACCGAAAAGTAAATCAGGAACATACTGAAAATTTACACACGTTACTCTTTTAGTATCTAAGAGTTAAGATCACCGTCGAAACGGTGTCTAAACAGTAAATTGGAACCCATACAGTGCATGACACTTAAAGTAAAAGAAAGAAAAGTTTTTTCTCTAATCACCTTTGTATTAGACTTACGTTCTTCCCAGGGGTCGCTAGTAGGTCAGACTAGATAACTCCCAGTACTTCCGATTCGTTCAACGGACCACAGTGACTCATTTAATCACCGTTCTATGCTTAATGTCGGGACTTACTAAGGATTCTGTGAAAGGTTGAGTTTTAAGTACAAAGATACTGGAAAGTTCATGATTATTGAATCTTGTATTCATACTAACTTTGTTAAACATTTACCGTAAATTTCGTCTAACTTAAAAGAAAAGTTTAACTATGTCTACAGTCAGTACAAGCGACAGTATATGCCAAATAAAAGTACGGAAGTCGTAGGTGAAAAGTGAACGTTAACCTAAACTTTACTTTTACATACATGAGTACAGGATACGTACAGAATGTCACATGATTTACAAATGTTGCAAATACCTAACAAAGACAATAAACGACCAGGGACATAATAATCACAAATTTCCCTGTATTCCTGAAATACTTCAACATTTCTGGTTATTAAGTTTCTCTTCTTCTTATACGGACCTTGTCTCTCCTAATATCGTACTCTCCACAGATCCATCATATCATCTACACAACCCAAATGTAACCTACCACGAATCACTCTACACGGTAATTTATTCAACTCTAGACAGGTTTCTCTCGGTTGAGACCGTCTGGTCTCTCTTTTTTACAAATACACTTTTGTATTCACAATATTTCTTGACCGGAAACGAGAAGAACAAATAACGACACATAGTCCCTGGTTTTGTCAAGGACGTAGTTATGTAGAAAAGAACTCACTCACTTATTTACTTACTCTTCTTGTAAAGTCAACGAGTCTCCAGTTCCGAACCAGTCACATCCCGAGACCACAGTTTTGGTACTCGAGATTCCCACGACTGTTACTGTAAACCAATTCACACAAAAACGATTTTTTAAAAATAGAACCTGTTAACAGACGACTTTCTATGGAAGAGGGAACTCGACCCATAGTGATCAGAAAAGACTTGAGTTTTACTCGAAGACAGGAATTAGACCAATCTTAGTCAGGTACAGGTTGATGCGACAATGGGGTCACCTGGAGTTGTTAGTCGGGAAGTATTTCACTCAGTGACTGGGAGTCTTAGGTATCACGAGAGATGGAGTGGCAGGAACCAGGACTTGAAATGATCTTGGACTCAATTTGTTTTGCGTAGATTTTACTTACATTTAATTACTTGGGTTACGGAATAAGTCTGCATGATGACCTATGACTTTAGTTTGAAAGGACGTGGCAAAGGTTGTTTTCTGTAACCTTGTTGTTTGTTCAAAAAAGACGAATTTAAGGTACTGTACTTACAATTAGTATTTTCGCGTAAATAGTGTCGTCTAACTAGGTACGCTACGGAAGTGATAGACAGATATCGTCTACTTCCATAATCTGTTACTGAGCCATAACAGATGTCAATTCTCTCCATAACATCTTAATTCCACTCTATAGTTCTCCATGTCCGAAGGGACCGCCGAGTCACCATTTCTTAGACGGACGCCACATCCTCTGTCCCCAAACTAGGGATCCAGCCCTTCTAGGGGACTTCCTCTTGTACCGATGGGTGAGGTCATAAGAACGAACCTCTCAGAACACCTGTCTCCTTGGACCGTCCGATATCAGGTATACCAGCGATTCGCAGCCTGTGTTGACTTTAATGAAGGGTCCGTCCCTCCGTAGTTCTCCACGAACTTATGTTCTTGTCGTAGATGATAAATAATACGTGAATGACAAATAGTCCATAGTTCGACTCTGACTAAATCATTGAGAGAACCAGAACTACTGATTTGAAGATCCAGCGACAATGACGAGGGTAAAGAGTATGATCTTCGACACACAATATCATAAACTAACTGTAAGGGTCCCGGTACATAAATGATTCATAGAGTCACCCCTAAACCTGGGTCTGACCCACTCCTCGAGGACATGACTCTCATACACTCTCTCAAACGAATCAGAATTCATCCCTATCTGTAAGACCATAAGACGGAGAAGATCCATAAACGTCCCTTAAGAGTCTCCGTTCGTACTTAGGAAACCTGTTTCTTAAATGTCCTATTCAATTGAACCTTTTTTCCTGGTCGAAACCAACCCCTGTCCCCTTTGTATGTCTTACCTCTTCACTTTGACCCTGTCGTAAAGCCTCAAAGTCCCTTTGACAAAAATGAGAAAGAAACCCTCAGAACGAAATAAACCAAATTTACATAATATTTTACAATACTACACCTTCTCCCAACTCCAGGAACCTTTTCCTGTTGGACACAGTTTTCTACTCCAGTATTTTAAAGTCTCTTGGGCGTTGTCGTTCGGTGTCCTAACGGACGAGGTCATGACCCTTCCTGTCCTTCCAATCCGCCCCGATTTTTTCTCTGAACCTTTTTAAAAAAGAGTAACCCTGTACGGTCAACGTGACTTTCAGGTTCCCTCGGAAATGAAGACTTGAACCTCCTTCCTTCAACGCTCTTGGAGTATAATATTTCGACGTACACACGACACGAACCAGTGAGTCGACACAGACTGAGAGACGCTGGGGTACCTGACATCGGGCGGTCCGAGGAGACGGGTACCCTAAGAGGTCCATTTCTATGACCTCACCCAACGGTACGGGAGGAGTCTCCTAAAAGGTCCAAAACTTGGGTCCCGGAGGGTGTAACGTGTGTCTAAGAACTGACAGACTGAGTAGTCCCTTCGGGACATTTCAACAGGTCTCCTTCTATTGGACTCTACGTAGAGACTAGTAATGGAGGTGCTCCTACCATGGTCGCTCTCCTCCTGCGAGCCGAACACACGAGCGTCGCCAGACGGGAGGTGGGTCGGCCGCGGAATGTCAGGGGTAAGAAGTGAAAGAAGTGAGAAGGCACAGGAGCAAAGTCACGTCTACAGGGAGGGAGCCCCTACAAAGACAAGTGAAAGATCTGAGCCAAAGGAGAGGGGCAAACTCCGAGGTAAACACGTGGGACAAAAAAAAGAAATATCATTTATGTTACTATCATTGTTATTACACGTAATTTATCATGTTTCATACACAGTCGAGAAGATTCGTTCAGTACACCTAATAGAGTAAATTAGGAGAGTCATTGGGATACCCTATCTATCTCAGTATAAAATTGACTTAGTTCCGTGCCTGTCTTCATGTATGGTTCTAAAATACGTGATAAGTCCTTTTTATGACGGTGATTATTGGTATTTAAAGATTATTATGTTCACAAATAAAAAGTCTTTATAATTTTACACCTTCCAACACACAGAATCTTGAGTACGTTACGAGACACTGACAGTGGTAAAATGTGTGTTCCTTCTATGTAGTGCACATTCAATGACCTAAAAGGGCTTCAGTGTACAGATCCTTTACCATCTCAAATCTGATCCTAAAGTCTTCAGACCAAAGTCTCAAATAGGAGAATTGGTGATCGGACACGATGTCACGTATCGATGAGACATAAATAGACACATCAAGACACAAGTCAAGGATCAATAGACTCAGACATACGACATTTTTCAGTTCCCAACACAGACATAATAAAGGATGAAACAGGGCAACAGACCGCGTGACTCCAACTTATTACCGATTACCTTACTCACTTACTTTCTTCTTTCCGACCTACACTTTTCGGGTACCCGAAGACCGAGACGATGAAAATGAGCTCCACACTGGAAAGAGTGCGGTAAATAAGAGACCCGGAGTCAAAGAGACAAAGTACTTTCTCTTCGAATGTAATCTAAAAGAGATACACTAGATGTCGAGACTTTAAGATGCATGACTTTTAAACGTGACTTTCGGTCACGATCCAGGTCGACCGAGGTCTCCCACGTCTTTGTCCTAGGGAGTATGAAGGACTAGGGAACCTCCTTATATGTGCACCTTTGACTCTGGTAGGGTGTAAAGTCGAGAGTTATTTGTAGTACACTACCAGTTTCTGAACTCGAGACCCAAACCATCCTGACCCCTAAGTTTAAGGTCGGGGAAGTGAAACTTGGACGTGTCGAAACCTGTATAAAGACTGGGAAAGAATTGGAGACAAAAAGAGTCACCATTTACCACCATCATTATAGTCGCATCGTTAGGAGTCTCCTACTAATACACCTGACTTGATCTATTTCGTACAATTCGTGAATCGTGTCGCAGACCATGTGTTCTGAATTGTTTACAATCGATAATAAGATCGGTACGAGTTTTGTACTTTACTTATTTCACTCATAATCTCCTGTCAAAAAAAATTTCCGTTAACGATACTCGGACTCGTCAGCCCCTACTGAAAAACCTCCCCCTCTCTGGTCTCAACCTGTACTTTGATTTCTTACTGACACTACTTGGATGTGACAGGTTATATATATCATCGTTTATCGGTATACACGGAGTTCATTTCATAATTAGGTGTCAAGGGTGCAAAGTCGATGGGTCATCAGTGTACACTAATCACTGACACGTAGATTCTTGTAAAGATAATAACACCGTTCAAGTTAATCTGTCGACACTGTCTCTCACTTCTCATTTTAATGCAAAGTATATATGAAGTAAAGTGAATTACATAAATCCTCGCTGTCAGGACACGACTCAAGTCACGATAATTGACTCTAAATTGTCACCCGTTTTGGTCTGTGCAACGGACCGGGCTATCTCGAACCAGATAGCCACACTTTCACAATCAGCGAGTGAACACAGGTTGAGAAACGTTGGGGTACCTGACATCGGGTGGTCCGAGGAGACAGTTACCTTGAGAGATCCGTTCTTATGACCGCACCCATCGGTAAGTGAAGAGGTCCCCTAGAAGATCTGGATCTCTAGCTTGGACCTAGAGGACGCAACTTCCACCTAAGAAGCAACAGACTTGGTGGTCCCTTTGGCAACCAGCTCACACCCCAGTCGTTTGACGTCGAGTGGTCGGTTGACGAGAAAAAGTATTTCAAAATAACTTTGTGTAGGTACAAGTGAGCAACTGTATATCGGATACTGATAAATGTCAATGTCGTCATCTCAAGTCATCAGTACTGGGATCCCGAACGTTTTGGATTGTATAAATGGAAGACTGGGAAATCTTTTTTTCTCAGTTGAGGACTAGATCAGCTGACTAACTTACGAAACCGTAGTCTCAATTTCTTAAACCAAACCACAAACCTAAACAAGTAAATTGCAAGTTGGTCATAAATAGTTCGTGGATTAAATTTGTCTTACAGTCCGTCACAGTCTTACTTTTCTTATCTCTTTTTAACGACGGTAGCACCTCGAGTGTAAGACCATCCCCGTCCCCTGTCTACTAATCTTATATCCATCATAATTTATTTATCATAGGATACAATTTCAACTACATAATAACTTTTTCTTTCTGATCTGTCGAATAATTTTTCGTCTCTGTAATGAAACGGTTGTTTCCAGACAGATCAGTTTCGATACCAAAAAGGTCATCAGTACATACCTACACTCTCAACCTGGTATTCATTCTGACTCACGGTTTCTTTACTACGAAAACTCGACACCACAACCTATTCTGAGAAGTCTCTGGGAACCTGACGTTCCTCTAGTTTAGTTGGTTAGGATTTCCTTTAGTCAGGACTTATAAGTGACCTTCCTGACTACGACTTCGACTTCGAGGTTATGAAACCGGTGGACTACGCTTCTCGGTTGAGTAGTCTTTTCTGGGACTACGACCCTTTCTAACTCCCGTCCTTCTCTTCCCCTGCTGTCTCCTGCTCTCCCAACCTACCGTAGGGGCTGAGTTACCTGTACCCAAACTCCTTCGAGATCCTCTATCCCTCCGGACCCTTCGGACCGCACGACGTCAGGTACCCCAGCACTTCTCAACCTGTGTTGACTCGTTGACTTGTTGTTGTTGTCCTTCGTTCCGACACTTACGTCTTCTCTCCCCACCCACAATTAAGGTCATCGGACAAGTTCCGTCCGTGCCAATCCCTCCGTTCCCTCTTCGTCCGAAACACCCATTGACCCCTCTTGTCTCAGGTCCGTCTCTTCCGTCGGTCAAGTCTCCGGGACCCCCACCTGAAACGGAGTGTATAAACCCCTACTACCACCCCTCTTACACAGTCTCGAAGGCACGTGTGACCCTCTACCCTCGTCTCTCCCTAGTCTCCCGGTGTCGGAGACATCTTGAAAAACTTTCTACTGGAAAGTCGGACTTACGTTCCCCCTTCGGTGTCTTTTAAGACTCATCTCTTGACTGTAGTAGATCGTATAAATTCTCCTACTTAGACCGGTGAGACAACTCTTTTCATATACCCCGGTCTCTGTTCTCACCACCGTCCCTACGATTGTCCTTCTGACTACCCTACTAGATCCAGTCTCTACGACCATTGACCCGGTCCCACTATCGGCACCTTTACCTTTCTTCACCAGTCTTAGATCTATCGTGTAAAGTGAGTAATGTCAATAGTAAATCATATATTAGTAATAATACATATTAATAATTTATATGCAGTATTATAAATCGTCGTTAATGTACAGTCCGTACCACGGGTCCTGACCACTATCACTCGTCTCCTTCGGTGACAGGGAATCCCAAAGGCAGACCACTCGACCGAAGTCCGAAACCGTAGTCCACACGCACTCGAGGTCCTGTGACGGAGATTTCTTCTTCTCTGGGTCGTCTCCCACCGAGACGGAATCAGACGAGAGAACCCGGCAGTACCACAGAACTTGTCGTCTTTACATAAAAAGTGCCAAGATCTCCGACCCTCCGGGCTGTAACTCGACCGGACTTGACCTAGACGTCTGCTGGCTACAGAGTCGACCAGTGGCACGGGCGTGGACCGGAACGGAGACACACACGTGCGTCTCCCTCTCACTCTAGAGAGACACGGAGAAGACTCTGGCGACTGGGGTAGTGTCCCCGGGACGAGAGTACTTGAGTAGGTGGGATTAACAGAGGATTTCCGGGCAGAGGTTCGTAGTGGTGTGACCCCTAATCCCGAAACTGTACCCTTAGACCCTGCTGCGTTTGGAAGTAAGACAATGTCTGTGGGTACGGGGTCCTACTCTCTCCTTCCTCCGTCACTTTGTTTATACTAGCGTCATTTCCCCCGACCTGTCTCGAGAGGGCCGGTGAGACGGTGTGTCCCGACCTTGTTCTCGGTCGACTCATTCCTCGGTGGCGTGTCTTAGATTCTACAGTAGGAGTTCCCTACGGAAACTTGAACGTGTTTGGACTACAGGGACATTTGAACCCCTCCCATTCCTAAGTCAGTACTGTCACCGGAGAGGTCAAGAAGACTCTTCTGACAGGACGGACCCGTTCACCCCCTATTCCCATCCTCAGGTCTTGTTTCCCCCCGTCTCGACCCTCCTTGACACGGTTGGTGGATCAGGTAGGTGAGGAAGATATCGACTACTCCAACCCAGTAGTGGGAACTGGAACCCAGTCGTAGAACGGGCCCAGGTCAATCACCGTCTCGTCTCCAGAGGGCTAGTGGGACGACTACGGACTGAAGGAGTGGAGAACTCTTGTAAAATTTGGTAGTTTTATCAAGCGGGAACCCTTTATCCGGGGGTCGACGTTAAACTGGGTCGCGGAGATCCTCAGAAAATGTTTCACACGTCTGGTACAGCCGAGAACCGTAACGAAAGGTCCGAACAGAAAATACGAACACTATCTAGGTAAGTGCGTACGTTTCTGTCCGAAGTCACGACCCGTCGACCTCGGACCGCTCGAGGGGTATTGGAGGTAAGTACAGAAAGAAGACGTTTGTAGCTGACTCGGGGTTTTAACTCAACCAGAGGTCCCTCCCTCCACCTGGTCTGCGACGGTGGTGGCAGAGAAACGGCCATTAGTTCGACAGGAGACTCACCCGAGGCAAAACACAAATCTCCCCGTCAGTCTTGTTTTGACACTCTCACTTCCGAAACTTTAGTCCGTCTAGACCCAATTTTAGAACCGAAACGGAGATTTCGCTTTGACCATGTCAAAATTCGTTTAACGAATTAAAAGGGGTTCGGAGTTAAAGGCCGACAAAAAGTAGTCTGTTTTTCTATAAGTGGAAACGATGTAATAACACTGTTAATATTAGTCATCTTTCATGGACAATGTAACGTACCGTTTATATGTACAAGTTATTTACCCTTAATAACTTAGTTCCCGGTTTTCTTGGGAGTCACAACCATGACGAATTGGGTGTCTTCTGAATTAGTACTACCTTACCTTCCGCACTACTATCTCATCTTTCCCAGACGTACTTTGGTAAATTTTGTCACGTAAATCGTCGTCGTCACCGGAAAAGACCAATAAGTTACGGTGGACATCCCTCGGTCGGGTGACGTGGTGTGACAGGAAGAGGAGGGAGAACTGACTTCCGTCGGAAATAAAGTTGCATCCACCAATTTCCAGAGACTTATCCTCCACACACACACATGGACGGTCCCTCACTCCCTTTACACATCGAAAAGATGGGTTGTATGGTTCTGATAGGTACTCTTACCCTGTAGGTCCTTAAGTTCAACGAGGAGAGCTCAGTTCGTTCCAGTCGACGGAGTGGGGCACGTCACACTTCGCCGCGGCGTCAAAGAGTCTACGGGTGTCTACCTGCGCCGTCACTTCGGAATGGGATCACCTCGTCCGCGAACCCGACTGCAACGAAGTAAAATCACCGAGTACCGCTCAGAGGGAGCACATGGTCAGTTACGCCGCATTTGTACAAAACATCTTCCTACACACAGAATCCTCACCCTGCCTACGAGAGAACGTGGATTCGACAACGATCTTTCACCCCCGACGGACAGCCCCCACTCCTCCCCTTCCTCTCCAAACACACGACTACACGACCGCTCCCTCCGCCCGTTTCCCACACCCTACCTACCCTTTCCTTTCTTCGCTTGTCCTCCTGCTCTCTTTAGTTCCCTTTCTCCGTCTTTTCCTCCCCGAGACCTTGTTCGTCCTATACTTGCAGAAGGAACAAGGTCCGTGGAAATGTGTGGCACAGAATACAGAAGAAGTAGAAGCGTAATTGGGAACTTCGTCCGTCTAGCAGGAAAAATAGAGAAACAAAACTTCTTCCCCTCTACTTCCACCCAGACCCCTAAAGTGAACTCGGAGACTGAGTTTAAGTCAAGAAAAGTCACGTCTCCCAATGTCTCCCTTTCTCCGTCTGTCTGTCTGTCACCTACCTATACGTTGTCTCCCTCCCCGGTCCTGTCTCTGCGTCTCTGGTCTCTCTCTCTCCGTCGTCGTTTCCGCGAGTCCCACCCTTTGCCTCCGTCTCTACCCACCTTTCTCGCTCGGTGTCTTGTCTTCTCTCTGCCCCTCTCCGTCTCTGCCCCTCTCCGTCTCCGCCCGCGGTTTTGGACGCGTACTTAAATTAGTCCTCACTCCCAGCGTCTCGCTTTCACTCAACCCAGGACGACTAACATGCGTACTATATCTTACCATGCCGTAAGGTCTACCTTCCTTGGCCTCTCCTGTTAGAAGGGTACAGGGTCCTTCGAATGAGACGAGTGGACGGATCTCGACTCCGATCCAAAGTCCTTCCCTGAGGAGACGTCGTCTCATGTCTACAGTATACGGGAGGGGACCAAGAGAGGTAAAGGGGGTCAAAGACCAACCCTCTTCCGGTCTCAGCCATGAACACTCACAGACCCGGCGGAACGTCAGACCGCTCCTACCGCGTCCGTCTCCCGTGCTACGTACACACGCCGGGTGACATGGGAGATACGGACTTTTGAGTAATGAGAAAAACAAAATTAAGACATTTACTTTAAACTGAAATTTGAGTGTTTCTATCGACTACGAACCCCTTTTTGTAGTTACGTAGAAAAAACCACTTCATTTCTTGAGAAAACGTTTTACTCATTAATGGGAGACGAATTAAATAAAACATATAAAGTAAAACGACAAAGTCCGAAACACGTCCGCCCCCCTGCTGACGTAATAATTAGTGACACACAAGACTTACCCTACTCAGATATAAAATAGGAGTGTCGTAGGAACACTTACCCTCTCCTGCCCCGTATACAAGGAGTAGAAGACCCTCTGTCCTACTCCGAGTCTCTCTACTTCCCCGAACTCGTTCCGGTGAACAATGGACCACCCCTTTGTCTCGACTCCCAGGGAACCGTTTTGATGGGGGTCCGGAACGCAAGAGGGACGTAGACATTCGAGGTCGTGTCACACCACCCACCGGTCCCTCTCGGTGGTTCCGCCCAACAAAACTCACTCCATCTCCCAGTACAACTTGAAGAGGTAGAACGGACCGTATCACAACCCCTCGTGACTGAGGTCTCAGTGTGTCTTTCCCCAAGCCTAGGTCTGGGACAACACAAGGGCGACACAGTAGACCTTCGGTCCGTAAATTGGAGACTCTCAAAGCTAAAGGAGTAGACATTTTGGTCCTATAATCGTAGACTAAGTGTCTTATGAACTTACCTAATTACGTACGAATTACTCTAGGTATACCCGGAGGGACCGCCGAGTCACCATTTCTTAGGTGGACGGTCAAGTCCTCTATGTCTCTGAACCCAAGCTAGGGACCCAACCCTTCTAGGAACCTCATCTTTTTCCGTGACGTCACAAGAACGGACCCTTTAGGGATCGTGTCTCCTCGGACCGACCGATGTCAGACATCCCAGCGTTTCTCGACCTGTGCTAACTTCGTCGACTCGTGTGCACGTGTATAAAATTGGAACAGAAAAGGGGTTTAATGTTGGATCCGTGGGTCCTATTCTCAATACCAGTCCCCTCCTGTAATTTTGTTGGTCACAGGATTATTATCAGTACAGTCATCGTCCAATACTAAGACCTCGGGTGTGGCCCTTTTCGTAAGAACCACCACCAGTCACACTCCTCTTCAGGACTAATTGCAGTAATATCCTGACTCCTTTGGTTCAGAACCGGTCTCTGGTCGTTAATATGTTTCGGTGTCTCGGTAATCCCCTACTTACGTCTCAAACTTCGGACAAGATTCGGGTCAAGAACAGAAGAGACGAAATTTGGTGGAGAGGGGTACGTATTGCGAACCTAAATAGAAACCCCTTAAATACTCTCTCCTATGACTCTACAGGTCCCCGACAAAGGGACGTGGAGACATTGATCCTACCCTAAAGAGTGACGGGCTAGGTCGACTAGGTCACAAGGACGACCAGGTCTCTCTGTTTTCCCGACACTACAGGGTAAATGAGAGACTGGACGGAGGTGTGGGTAGGAAGGAGAAGAATTTTTGAGGAAGAAGGGCAAATCTCTCTCCGTCACGTCGGACCCTGTCGGAGTGTCAGAGACCTTGGTCGGGGGATCTAAGGTTAGGAGAAACGGGACACTGAGATCCATTCGTTCAATGAATCGGGGAGACCCGGAATCAGAGGAGTAGACATTCCACCCAAACTTTTATCTTGGATGAAATATCCCAACGCTCCCAGTGTACTCACTTAGATTTATCTCTTTAAGGTCGTGATGGACCGTCAATGCTTAGAGACCCAAGGGAGGAGAAGTGACCACTCGGAGGCCGGGTCCCCGTCTTAAACTTCGAGGAAGAACACCCAGGACATCGAGAAACGTATGTGTGGGGAGAGGTCAGACTTTGTGTGGAACGCCATTATATAAAAGAAGAGTCAGAGGGGCGAGTTCTCAGTGACACACTTCCGTCTCTGAGTCTACCTAAGTAAAGACACGTGCTTAGGGTGGGCACGATCCGTGTCTCCCTAACATGTCTCTTCCGTTCTATCAGACTTCTTCACGTCAGACATGGTCTCTACCTGTTTCTGGTCCGCCCGCCCCTTTCTTTCCTACATCGGGTCGTCTTTCGGGTCCTCTTCTCGACGTCGGAGCTCCAGGAACAAAAATTATACAAGAGAGGTTGGGAACCCTCTTCCGTTACCGTGGGGTGAGATCATGAGAACGGACCTTTTAGGGTACCCGCCTTCTCGGACCTTCGGACGCCAGGTACCCCAGTACTTCTCAACCTGTGCTGACTCGCTGGAGTGAAACTGAAAAGTGAAAGTACGTAAACTCTTCCTTTACCGTTGGGTGAGGTCATAAGAACGAACCTCTTAGGGTCCCTACCCCCTCGGACCACCCGACGGCAGAGACCCCAGCGTGTCTCAGCCTGTACTGACTTCGCTGAATCGTCGTCGTCGTCGTCATCGTCGAGGTTTGGAACGCTGTCAAAAACTTCGACCCAAATTCTACAGGTAAAAGACTACTTCTTTGTCTCCGTGTCTCTTCACACCACTTTATAGGTCCGGTGAGTCAGGCCCTCGTCCTCTGGCTTCCAAGTCGGCGTTCCACGAAACTAAGGTCTAACTACGAGAAAGGGAAAGGACCCCGACACTGGGAACCGGGGGGTGGGGGTGGGGAGATTGGGTAAGATCCGACTAGGTTCCTCGAACCTACTACGTCCGAGACCCCACCTCCCACTCCTCACCACCTACCGTCGGGGAGCGGGTCGTCCCGATCGAGACGTACGGACAATCCTTAGGGTGCGACGAATCAATCTTGGTCTAAGCAAGACCAATAACCTCTACAGACACAGAGAGAGACAAGATCCGAAAATCTAACAAAAGTGGGAGGAGGTAGGTGGTATTAAATTTCCCTCAGAGAATGAAGGTACGAAAGGGGGTCTGGGAATAAACATCTATTAACACATCCCCCCGTCGCCCGCCCCTCCGTGAGTCCCTACCTCCTCCGACCCTTCTCTCCTACCTCGACCACCTTTCCTTAGTGGTACCGATTCTGGAACGTCCCCCCCAGGATCGTACCGGACCGACCACCGGAAAGTCTCGAGGTCTGTAGGGTGTACCCAGACGGGTGCACTCGACTCAGTTATCGGTCAACTACGGACACATCGGACCTAATTCCTGACACTAGAGGTAGTCTGGACCAGTGGTCGGACACAGTGGTGGTGGAAAACCGGAGACGTAAAAAAACAAAAAGAAGAAGAACTAGAGTTTCCGTGTTAATCCTTTCCGTTGTTCCGTCGACTCTACGTCCGTAGGTACAAACAGAGTTTACGAAACCCTTCTTATTCCGGTCGTACTGAGTGAGGTCGTCGAATTTTCTTTTCCCCCCTGTAGTCTCTATGGGTGGGTTCCAACGAAGTCTACAGTAGTTCCGGCTGGAGGAGTGACATGTCTACCTCTTTGACTCAGTGTCCCTCCCCCCCTGGACGGGCTCCAGTACGTCGTGTAAACCGACTCAATTGAAGATTTCAGGAGAAGTGAAGTATTTCCAGACTTAATACAGAACACTAAAGTGAGGTTACCGCAAAGAGATTGAGAGTTCGGAGATAAGAGACTTGAGGACTCGTAGGGTATGTGTCGGACGGAGGTCGAGGTTGGGGAGTTCTTTACGACTGGAGCCCAGTATTATGGTCTCGTGCAATCTCTATCTTGGTTCTTGACCTTAGACTTGTTCTAAACCTTCCGCTAAACCCCTTGAGACTCATGATCAATGAGTAAAATGTCTACCCTTCTGACTCCAGACCTATTCACCTCGCTAAAAGGGTTCAAACGTGTCCCCAGTCGTGACATTTTACATAAGGGACTACTGTGACGAACATAAGTCTTGACGGGTTTACTAGAGTAAGGGAGTGATCCATTGATAAAACGGTGAACCAAAAGGGAAGTAAAGGTTAAAGGACAGTTCGGGACCAGAAAGTAGACAACTCGTGTAAAGAGAGTGAAGAAACCGAGACGAAAAGAGTTCTTCTTCCAAGTCCCGTCTGGGTGGAGTTCTTCAGGACCAGACGTCTACTCAGAGTGTGTCGGGACAAGAATGGTCCTTTGGGTCCCCGCCAATCTTGTCCTTTCCACGTCCCTCCCTCTCATGAACCATTCTCCCTTCTAACCGATCCGGTAAATACTTCCTGAAACATAAGACGGTCCCGAATACTTGAGATAACACTTTCGTGGACCTTCGGGGACCCCTCAAAGACTCTACTCTGCACCCACGTCCACAAGAGACTCTTCCCTTGACCGGCGGTGAGTCCAACTACCCTTCTGAGACTTCCATCCAGAGGTCACTATTCTGAAATAGTCACCACGTGTACCCGTCACAAGTCGTGGCCGTGGTCCCTCTCGACCCTTCCTTACCCAAATTCATTGTTTTTTCTCCATCTTAATCACCCTAAGTCCACGATAAACCTAAGTCAAGTCAAGTCAGTGAGTCACCACAGACTGAGAAACGCTCGGGAACCTGACGTCGTGTGGTCCGAAGGGACAGGTAGTGGTTGAGGGTCTCGAGCGAGTTTGACTTTAGGTAACTCAGTCACTACGGTAGAGTAGGAGACAGTAGGGGAAGAAGAGGACGGAAGTTAGAAAGGGTCGTAGTCCTAGAAAAGGTCACTCAGTCAAGAGTATAGTCCACCGGTTTCCTAACCTCAACCTCGAAGTCGTAGCCAAGAAGGTTTCTTATCAGTCCTGACTAAAGGAAATCCTACCTGACCCAATAGAGGAACGTCAGGTTCCCTGAGAGTTCTCAGAAGAGGTTGTGGTGTCAAGTTTTCGTAGTGCCGTGAGTTGAAAGAAATACGAGGTCGAGAGTGTAGGTATGTGCAGATGACCTTTTTGGTATCGAAACTGATCTACCTGGAAACAGTCGTTTCATTACAGACTCGGAGAAGACGAGACACACTCCAGGGTCCAAGTAAGGGGACGTAGAGGTTTGTCGAATCCCAAATAATAGCTGACATCTACTCACCATAACTAAAAATTTTATAAA
The DNA here is from genome assembly GCA_006410555.1 of Capra ibex. Classification (NCBI taxonomy): domain Eukaryota; kingdom Metazoa; phylum Chordata; class Mammalia; order Artiodactyla; family Bovidae; genus Capra; species Capra ibex. Next base: position 3,871,077 of record SJYO01042875.1, on the reverse strand, counting down.
TGAGAAATCCAGAGAATTCGGGGTAAATATCTCAAGAGTAAAATACAATGTACGTAAGAGTGAGGTATTTGAGAACCCATTCCTTTTCGTCTTGGGGAGTTAATACTCGTTAGACTCACAGAGAACACACCCCGAGAGGATTTGGTGAAGTTTCAACTGCCACGAAAGTAATAGTAGTACTTCGGTCACCTGACCACTTTATCAAATCGCACACGTGGGACCTTAGGAGAACAAAAGAGGACTCAGACGGTGTGTCTACGTACTTGAAGTAGTTCACCGAAGCGACGAGACTCAAATAAAAGATTAGCCATTACTCCGACCATAGTGGAAAGACGACCTTCTAGTCACTACGTAAAACTTTTCAGGAAAGTTGTCAGACACCGCATAAAACCAAACCAATTAAAAAAGGGGACTTGGATACGTACTCACGATTCAACGAAGTCAGCACAGACTGAGACGCTAAGATACCTGACATCGAGAATTCCGAGAAGAAAGGTACCCCTAAGAGGTCCGTTCTTACGACGTCATCCAACGGTACGGAAGGAGTCCCCTAGCTTGGGTACAGAGAATGTAGAGGACGTAACCGTCCGTCCAAGAAATGGTAATCACGGTGGACCCTTCAGGTAGGATACCCAAATCTAATGGTATTTATTTTGTAAGTTCCTATCATTATCATCGTAAGTAAACACTACGGTTTTTCGACTCCCTTTTGTGTGTGTGTGTCTACGGGTAGTCATTACCGGGGACGTAACGTCCGAATAAGAAATGTCTACTCGGTGGTCCCTTCGGGGGAAAAAAGGATCTGGTCTCCCCGGTTAAACCGTAGAACAAAATTACCTTTCTTATTTACGAAAGATCTACTTGCTACCAGAGTTAAAGTTCCACACGGGAAACGGTTCGGTTTCCTTGGAGTCAAAGAAATAGGCAGACAAACCCCGTCGAACCTACTTAATGAGAGGTTCGACCGGGGGTGCAAGGGACTTTTTGTGCAACGGGAGCAGCTACCGGGGAAGATGACTTCCTGTGTCCGTGACTACTTCCGTAGTCAGTCTCCCCGGTGGAAGAGGTCTGGGGTGTCGAGTCTCCTCGACCAGGGGTGGACACTCTCACGGTCTACTCACATTTCGGAAGAAGGATTAGGGTGGGGCGACCGACCGAGGGAGGGAGGGTGGGATAGTAGGGGAATACCAAGGTAAAAGTGAACGGAGGCTGAGTCAGTAGTGAATAGTAGTGCCGGGTCCCTGTGACCGGTGACAAGTAAAAGGGCAAGTGAGATGAACAGTGACGTCGAAGTTTTCCGTAAAGGGACACCCAAAGCAATGTGCCGCAGTCACATTGTTTGGACAGACTACATGGAGTCCGGATATAAAGGAAGATACTCATTACTGGGCCACCAAAAAAAATTGAGAATCATAGTCTCTAGTTTAACGGTTGTAGGTGACCTAGTATTCTTTTTCGTTCTCTTAAGGTCTTTTTGTAGATGAAGACGAAATAAACTGATACGGTTTCGGAAACTGACACACCTAGTGCCGTTTGACACCTTTTAAGAATTCCGCTACCCTTATGGTCTGGTCATTATTTCTCAGGATCATGGATCGTGTGTCAGGCGATCAATGATCCACCGAGTCATTGACCATTTTCCTGGGTGGACGGTTACGTCCTCTACGTCTCTGCGCCCGAGCTAGGGACCCAGTCTTTCCAGCGGACTTCTTTCTCTACCGTCGGACAAGGGCATAAGAATGGACCTTTTAAGATACTCGTCTCTTGGACTACCCGTGTCAGATACCCCTACGTTTCTCAACTTACGCTGACTCATGCGCACGCGCACGCGCACACGTGTGTGTGTGGGTGTGATTGCTTGTGATACTTTTATGTGTGTGGGGGTGTGATTACTCGTGATATTTTTGTGTGAGTTAGTCTAGGGGAATATCCTCGGTGAAATTACTTCTCTAATTTGAAAAAAAATTACTATACATAGAATTTGTAAATAAAGAAAATTATATTTAAATAAATTAACCTCCGATTAATGAAATAACATAACCAAAACGGTATGTAGTTGTACTTAAGCGGTGCCCACATGTGCACAAGGGGTAGGACTTGGGGGGAAGGAGGAGGGAGGGGCATAGTAGGGAGACCCAGCAGGGTCACGTGGTCGGGGTTCGTAGGTCATAGTACGTAGCTTGGACCTGACCACTAAACAAAGTATATACTATAATAATTCCAGACGTAATAGTTAGTGAACGTTTAAGTACAAAAATTATACAGTCCTATGAAATTTAGTAATATAAAACTTTTTATCAAAGACAAAAATTTGCATTATGTAAGAGTAACATCCTTTGAGTCTTTACAGTTTCCGTATGTTTCCTTTTTTTAGTCCTCGTACAATGACCTACATACTTTCATAACTCTCGCGGTCACCTCACCTTTCCTGCGACCTCATTATCGGTTCTCAGGACCCACGATTAGAACTGAGCAATCCTCCGATCAGGTGAATGAACCGATTTACAGAAGTGGAAGACTCGGTCTCGAAGGGGCAGACCTTCCACTTCGACCCTTCTAAACTTGATCGACTCGACATACTCGGAGAAGACGAGACTACACTTTGTCTTTAAGATGACATCGGTAAAGTAGTTGAAGGTACAAATGGGAAAAGTAAAGGAACCGTTTATGGACAGTACCTGCATTTTTTCAGAAGAAGATCAACCTCTTCCTTTACCGTTGGGTGAGGTCACAAGAACGGACCTCTTAGGGTCCCTGCCCCCTCGGACCGCCCGACGGCAGATACCCCAGTGTGTCTCAGCCTGTGCTGACTTCGCTGAATCGTCGTCGTCGTCAGAAGTCGTTTTAGTAGTAATAAGATTTCCTTAAGTCGGGCTTAAGTACTATTAACGTCATATAAATATATAAGTGATTCAGTAGGTCAGTAAGTAAGTAGGTAAGTCGTTTACTCAGAGATCGGGAAGTAGTCTATACTATATTGATGATCCTATACCTCTACTAATTCTTTTCTAAAAACGTTAGTTCTCTGAGGATCAAATCACCCTCTTTGTCCGTTCTTTAGAGGGATAGGAAAACTGTGTCCGTAATGATGACACTTCATACACAACAGGAAATCAGCGATTCAGCGTAGGACGAGAAACACTGGGGTACCCGAAATCAGATGGTCCGAGTAGAAAGGTACTCCAAAGGGCCCCTCCTTACAACCTCATCCAATGGTAAAAGAAGAGGTCCCCCAGAAGGGATGTGTCCCTAACTTGGGTGCAGAGGACGAACCGTCCACCTAGGAAATGATGACTCGGTGGACCCTAGAGGTAACACTTCACATGCGACCTAAAGAAATACACGGTCCGTCCCGTCGTCCACGACCTACGTCACCACTCGTCCTACCGTCCGCAGTGAAAAAGGTTCCTCGTAGACGACATCACTGTCCTCAGTCCCTCGGACCTGTAAGTGTCAGTCGTGTCCTTTTCGTTCAGTCGTACATAGGGACCTCTCGACTGGAAGTCGTCAGACCGGTGGGACCTATGTTTCCGTCTTAACTCCTACCCTGAGTGGGTCCCTTCCCCAATTGGGAGTTCAGGACGACAGTCTCTGAACGTAGAACGTTCTTCCATGACGAACCAGCACTTATCACCTCTCAAGCGACTCGGTCGTTTTACCCTTCACACCACCCCGCCCCCCTCGTCAGTTATTTCGGTTATCGGTACCGTAACTCCCTTTAGGACGGTCTCTGTGTGTCGGGTCGACGATTCTCACTAGTCTCAATTCCAATTTCGTTCCTCACAGGTCTTTCGATCTCCACTCGTTAATCCTTTCCGTTACATTTACTGACCAAGAGGGACCACGGGTCTTGACTACTTGCAGATAAGGTTCGAAGGTAAAACGTCTACTCCTTTGATTCAGGGTCGTACCTCCTCCCATGGATAGGTTATAGGGACGTCGATTACACGTTCGTATGTAGTCTTCGGTCAACCGTAGAACCTTCCCTTCCTCCTCCTTTGCTCGAATACTCGTCGATGAGTGACAGACGGACTCGGTAGCCACCATGTGAAGAGAGGAAGTCAACGATGAACGTCGTCGGGGCTCACTGACCGACTTGACCGTAAGAGCGACAGAGTGACTCTGTCGACTCTGGGTCTACCACTTCGCTGCAGAAGGGGTTCTGGTATGTAGACCCCTCTCCCTGTCACTCCTAACCTTGGGCCCGGTCGTGAGGACGTAAAGGGGGAGGGAGTGAAGGACAAGACGTCCGTCGGAGGTCCCACCTATGAAGAGTAAACATTTTATGTGTAAACAACATATTGCTCGCCGTCATTAATTACTAGGTAAGGTTCTGTCCCCTTTAAACGGATCATTCGTGTGTGCTTTCTCTCTCTTTTTATACCGTCGCGGGACAAAAAGACATATCTAAAGAACAAGAGTGATCACGAGGGGTTTGCTTTCTTCCTCTCCTTTTTACTGGACACGGGACAGGGCTCAGTGACTATCCTCTCTGTCCGTGGAGTCGGGAAGGTACCTCTTCTCGGGGGACAGGGTGGTCGAGGACCGAGTGCGGACGGGTTTAAGGGTAGGGACTGAAGTGAGTGGAGACGACAATGCTTAGTGCTTCGGACACCGAACACCGTCTAGTATTTAGTCCGGACCCTCAGAGCTCCTGTTTAGGGTCCTGAAAATTAGAAATTATAATCTGCACGAATTTCACCACTTATAAAGTACTTCCCTGACAACGTAAAATTGTGTAGTAATCACTGAGGAGGGGGAGGGAGAGCCCAACTAATAAGACTAGGTTTAGAGTTCCTAGAGGCGAGAAAGGGAGGTAAAAGGATTGGAGGCCGTTGTCAGTCAGGTAATCCAACGTGTATAAACGTCGTGACCGTAAGTCACCTTCTGGGAACCCCTACAATAATCTTCCCTCTTAATGGCTCTCGAAGGGACGGACGTTCGTCGGGGGAGAATAAATGATCCATAGGTCTCCTCTCCTCTTCTCTCCACGTAGGTAGAGAGACAGAGAGAGAAGAGAAGAGAGAGGGAGAGAGAGACAAAGAGAAAGAGAGAAACAGAAAGTTGTTAGAACAAGATTTATAAAACTGATAAGCGAGACTAGATAAGAAAAGAGGTGTAATATAGAATGATGGGAAAATCAAATTGGTTGTAAATAGTTCGGGTCCGACAAACGGTCTATGAACGACTACGACTCAAATGTTTCTAATTCGTCGTAACCTTATGTATTTTACTTACTTTCACACTTGTGAGTCTTATGAAACATATTCCAGTTTACGGATTGTGACTGTTACTTAGTCCCCTTTGTTATTCCGATAAACTACTTATGTTTGCAAAAAGAATTTCGTCAATTACCCACTATCAAAATCTTGGACACAATGGGACCGCAGCGCAAGTAACGATACAAAACAAAACTAACGTGTTCCAACTCTTTTGACTAAGCATTCTGAGCTTCACTCATTTTTCGGACTCGAACAATCGTGGAGCAGAGAGTCAGAGTCCTAGGATAAGTTACTTTGTTTCTACTATCCTCTTAAAAAAAATTACTCCTGGCGTATTTTAGGTAAATAGACCGGTGGTCTGAATTACGCTGTCTCGAGAGGTGGCAGGAGTTAAGGTCACACATGACTCCCAAATCGGAAGCAACAAAAATAATAATTCCTCTAAAGTTTTATTTTACAGAATTCCTTGTAATTTTAGATTTTCAAAGTTTCAGACTTAGAGGATGTAATTCGATCTATAAAGGTACTTTGTATTAAACTTTGATGAACCCAGTTCGGTTGGTCTTACTCACATCCTGATTTCTTAACGTCAGTATGAACTGACCGAGATTCCTTACCATGTCATAAAGTATGCGAAAAAAAATTATCTTAGATAAAAACTATTTCGTAGACCCTTGTAAGATGTTGATGTAGAATCCTTTTAGATTGTTGATTAACCTAGTTTTCTAAAAGGGGGTTGGAATTCCTCAGTCGTCACCCTTCCGTCCTGAGAAGGTCTTTACTTGAGACTTCTATGTAGTCTTTTGTCCTGCACACGCGGGTCTTACTTGAACCGGTTACTCTTTGATATGAATTCCGTCGTCGCCTACGATCGCTCCGACACAGGTTGGAGCATATTCCGTGCCCGTCTTTTACTGTTCTGTACCTACGTACCTTCCTACCTACCGAGCCATCTACCTTCCCTTCGCCTGTTCTCCCTTCTACTCCCCTCCCCTTTCTCCGTTCATTTTGGTTATTCTGGTGGTGGTTGTTTTGTTTTATTTCTGACTTCTACCATCTACCTTTGTTAAAAAGGTGTTCTCCTTTAGTCTCCATAATATAAACCTTCTCCGCTGTAAACTAAACCCGGAATATTTACTTGCACTTAACAAGTAAGTCCACCTCTCTCAAGTTAAAAGACTAATGTGAAAGTCGTGTTCTCATGAAATAGTATTAAATTTATAAACTTTTGTCCTGCAGACACACATCGGTGGTCGAGTGAGAGACAGAGTAAATCAGTGCTCGGACCCAACGTGGAAACTGGAGACGCAGGGGTCACGACTCGTCTCTCGAACCACCCCTCCCACCGGTCCCGAACGGCTCACTTATTCACTCACTTACTTGTTACCTACTCGAGACAATGGGTGTCACAGTCTACCCGATCTTGTAAGAGAAAGGTACCGGAAACGATTTTGCTCCGTCGAGTGAAATAAAAGGTCCCCTTGTTCCTGTGGTCCTCTCTTCTGACAAACCCCGTCCGTCATAAAGTGTTCTGGGAAAGGAGAAAACCGAATGTCCTCTCACGCCGACGGTGCTTCCGATACGGGGACTGGGCCGAGTGTCTGTGGACACACACGCGTCACTGACCCCCGTCTCACTTCCCACTCATCGGTTCTTGTAGTCCGCTCCGTCCCTGTCACCCCCGAGAGGTGACGAGGGGTGTCTGCGGCGAAGGAAACGTCTCCAACACAAGGACCCCTTCACTTAGGATAAAGGGTGACTTAGGGTCAAATCAAAATTTCCATGTACCGACTACTGTCTAAAGATCTCTTGTTTACAATTCACATCGAGTGGGAGGGTTTGGTATGCATTAGTTTCTTGTGAGCGAACTCACCTTATTACTTCTTCTTTGTGTATAAAATACGTATTTGAGGTTTTCCCTGGTTCTCCTGAAACTTTACGACTCAGGAAGACACTTTACCTCTGACCATATTACACTTATCTGAATGGGATAGTAATCGAGACGTTTTAAGCTATTAAACATCGTCAAGAAGTGGTCACAGGTGTATACTTAGTGTAGACGAAGACTGATTATGGTAGAGAATAGGAAAGGGAAAGAGTTAAAAAAGGGTGTCAGGGACCGGCATGTGTTGTGACCTCTCCCCGATGCTAGACCACTGTCCCCTCGTTCGGGGACTCTTCTAGGAGTCCACTCAACTGTCAAAACAACCCCTTGCCAGACTACCCCTCCATGTCAATATGTAGGAATCAATTAACTTGGACACGTAAAGACCCTACGTCACCAGGTCCAACGATACCCTTAGACTAAAGGTAAACAGACCGTAGATCTGAAATATCTAAGTCTATGAACTTGACCTCCTCTGTAATGACTAATAGATCAGGTCACCAAATTTTTATAAGAGATCGGTATCTGAGAGAAGGACGGTGATGGTACTTTAGAACACACTTTTGAAGTCATGAATTTGACTACTTCTGTATGTCGTTTAATTCCCCGTCTTTACCCTTAGCTTAAAACCAACTCTAACTAAGTCTCAGGTATGAGAAGTGGAAACACGTCTGACGGGGACGGTCGTCAGTGAACTCCAGGAAGACGAGCGGTAGTCCGGACGAACCCTTTCAGGAACTTTATCAGGGACAGAAGTGTTTCGGGTGACGATTAATCCTTAGTCCTGGATTTGAGTCCTTTTGTACGGATGTTTATATCTCATTACGTGCCCGATTTACTAATTGTCTCCCTCTTTTACCGGTAGGTACAGACCCGCTCCAACCGGTTGCAGTTCGGAACTTCGTACATCCGCTGAGCCAACCCACACCGTCAATCTCTTCCAAGATCTTCCTTACCCTCCCCGGGGAAAAACGACATAAAAGAGACGAAGGGTCCCTCAGGGGGTTACCTTTGAGAATGTAACGTCCAGATGAAAGTCGAACCCGGTTCCTGAGACCGAAGGTCAGTCGTTTTCGAAGCACCAGGGGGGGCACCTCGACAGATAGTTGGGTGACCGATCGACGTTCTGGCTACACGAGCAGTGTCTTCTGGGGCGTCTACAGTCCATCCCTTCAGCGGAGGTCGTAGGTATGGTACCCGAAGAATCTCGGGGTCCTCCGGGAGGGAAAGTCCCAGAACCTTGAGGACCCCTTTTCACGGGAAGTACTACAATTTCGTCCGTCGACGGATCAACCATATATTCTTTGTATAGGGCACACGGTACGAGGTGTGAGGACTTTAACTGGAGGTACCACCGGAGTCACGGAGACATAAAGTTGTAATAATGAAAGGAAACCCCGAATATATTTTGTAATTTCTCCAATTGTGTAATAAATCGAGTAAGACCCTAGAAATTACCAGAAGAGAATATTTTCTGGTAATGAATTATCATATACCTTTTCAGCACTTCCATTTTATAACCTTCTACTTCACGAAAGAGAAAACTGAGACTACGATCTTTGTCTGAAACCCGCCTAGTTATCCTATCTTTACAGGTCCGGTTTACTTAAACGAGAAATGAGTTCTTTGCTACCTCCGATGTAGAAGGAAAGGTGTAAAACATGGAACATCAATTAAAGTAATATCTGAATGAGATGACACAAGGTTAATCAACGAATGTATAGTAAGACACGATAATACATCACTTAGGGAGTTCCAGTTTCTTTTATTGAATGAATCGAAAAATTAAGGGTCAAGGGTCAGGTATGACCTATAGATGATTTACAAATAACTAAATTAATATGTCCACTAGAATCTAGACTTAGATCGTGATAAGACCTCGAAAGATCACATCCCAAAAATAGGGGAGGGGGAGGGCTAAACTAATCAACTTCTTGAGATCGTAAATTTACAACGTCTTTTACCTGAGACTAAAACGAAAACCTCGACCAAACGTGCGTCGAATACCCGGGGGTTCGACCTCGTACCTCCGTACCGGGCCGTGAAGGTCACGAACGGTAAGATGGTGACGTGTCGACAGAAGGTCAATTCTACGAGAACGAGAGGTACCGTAGAACTATCCCTCTGAGTGGAAGAGTCGGAAAGTACTTCCCTACCTGTGTTATACTAAAAAATGACCACAAAGAGGTTTCTTCATTGAAAATTTTCTATCTTTTAATTTCCCTATTGTAAATCTTTTACTTCACTATCAATGATTTTTGATTCTACCAAAGTACATGTATGTTTAACTAAGTACCGTTTAATAGTACCAAAGGTAAAAACAATCTCGACTCCAGTCACATTGAAATCATTTCGTAGTCATTCGGGAGCCTTTTGGAAGTCACGATTCCAATGAGTTATAATGTATAATGTTTTTACCTCTTTTCTCGTAGACCAACTTCCTAAGAAGAACTTCTGGAACACTAGAACAGAGTTTAGTTGACTTTCCAGTGGTCCGAAGGAGTCTCAAGACATGACAACTGTAACTTAAACATCAAAGTGACTGTGATATCTACAGCCTGACCGACTACCAAGGTGTGAGTAAGACCTCAACTGGTTTAGACTGAACCTTAGGGAAGAGATGGTGCCTACTCGATAGACTGGGACCAGTTCAAGTTGAATGATTGAAAGGTAGAGAAACGTTTTACTCCTATCATTATCACGGATAGAGTGTTATACATCATTATTGTCATTGAGTAGAGGTGACTAGTAAGGATTTGTGAAATGATCGTAATAGAGTGATACCAGAATGTAGTTGGGGGGTTTAGTACGATAATAATAAAAATAAAATGTTTAATTTTTCTTTTTTCAGACTCCATTTATCCACTATCGAAGTGATCCTCCACCACTTCGGTTTGACGTCGGACGGTAGAGGGGTGGAGGACTTGGGTATAAGAATTGGTAAAGTAACTTTAACAACGACGACAAGTCAGCACAGATTGAGACACTCAGGTACCTAACACCGTACGGTCCGAAAGGACATGAAGTGATAGAGGGGTTCAAACGGGTTTGAGTACAGGTAACTCAGGTACTACGGTAGATTGGTAGAATAGGAGACAACAGGAGAAGAGGAAGACGGGAGTCAGAAAGGGTCGTAGTCCCAGAAAAAGTCACTCAGTCGAGAAGTGTAGTCCCCCGGTTTCATAACCTCGAAGTCGAGGTCGGATTCAGGAAGGTCACTTATAAGTCCCAACTAACGGGAATCCTAGTTGACCAAACTAGAATAACTTTATGGTCGATTCTTAACAACGTTACTAATTTATTATACACATTTATGACCATGTATTATATGAAGGTTTTTATGTCCGAATAGTTAAAATCTACGTAAGTTAAGAAGACTGTTATCTCAAGTTCATCTTTGACCAGTGTCTCCTCCGTTACCGTGGGGTAAGGTCATGAGAACGGACCTTTTAGGGTACCTGTCTCCTCGGACCACCCGACGTCAGGTACCCCAACGATGATCAGCCTGTGTTGACTCACTGAAGTGAAAGTGAAAAGTGAAAGTACGTAACCTCTTCCTTTACCGTTGGGTGAGGTCACAAGAACGGACCTCTTAGGGTCCCTGTACCCTCGGACCACCCGACGGCAGGTACCCCAGCGTGTCTCAGCCTGTGCTGACTTCACTGCGTCGTCGTCGTCGTCGTCGTCTTTGACCAGTACCGCCCCTTCCGTCTCCGTCCTTCAAACGTACGATACAGTACGAGGACTCTCACCGGCGCCAGACGTCCTATTGAGTCAGTGGAAAAGAGGAAGTCAAACTTAATAATGTAAGTTGTCGTTCGGTCTATACCTCTCCTGGTCTTATAGTTGAAGGTTCCTGAAATTTTGTAGCAACCTTTATGATTTTGTTTTAACTCTTTTCATATCTGATCTTAAATAAAGTCCCTTGTAAAATATACATTAACTTTCCTTATGACGTTAATTCAACTTCCCCCACTCTGGAAGTTTTCTGTACTTGACTATTGTTAATCTACAGAGACTTGACGATTCTTTCGACACGGACCAATGTGTCTACCAGACGGAAGTAGCTCAACCCTTGTCTAGTCTCAAAGAGTCCTACCCTCTTTCCTATGACAAAACGTCAAACCCCAGGAGGAAGAGTTGGGAAACTTCTTACAAGTTTTATACGAAGTTTATAAACTTCTTACAACCAAACTAATCCAGTGATTTAATAATAGAACAAACCCCACGGGCGTACAGAAACAGACCCGAACGTCAACGTCTGTCGGAAAATTCAGAATGGAAGTAGAAAGAAGAGTGTACGGTAGTCAAAGTAACGTTCCCACCTACTTTCTAACATTAGTAGTGGTAAGTTTTCTTAGACACGAGACATCCAACTCAAAAGGTTCGAAGTGATTATTTGGAACAAACTGTGCTGTAACGGGTTCGTTCGTATAGTATCCGCAAATTTCTTAATTATTCAAAGTAAGTATACGATACAATCTTTAATTATTTATTATCTAGTATTAATATCTATCGGTTATTATACGGCGTCTTAGTGTTGACACTCTAATTTCCTTTTTTTTTCGTCAGACTCCTTCCTTTTCTATTCGTAAACCTATCCTAACCCTCCCTTTTAAATTTCGAAGAAAGAATAACCTAAAAAAACAAAACCAAAATTTAGGTACTGTCTCAACTTAAATATACTTAAATACCTTAAATACCCTTCTATACTTAAATACCTGTCTATACTTAAATACCTTAGAGTGTGATCCTCTCTGTCTCGTTCAATCTGAGTTTTTCATGTCCGAGTTGAGTGGACCCACAGATTTAAATTTTTTTTTTAACTACTACTGTTTACAACCATTCCTATATCTTTTTGACCTTGAGGGTATGAAAATATCACCCCTACATTCAATCACACTGGTGGCACATTTAGATGTCCCGACATAGATAATTGCAACTCGTAGATGAATAGGATATCTACACACACACACACACACACGCGCGTGTGCGCGCACACACGTACACATACACACGTGCGTGATACTACGAAGTCAAGACAACCTGAGATACGCTAGGACACCTGACATCGGGAGGTCCGAGGAGACAGGCACCCTAAGGGGTCCGTTCTTATGACCTCACCCACCGGTACGGGAGGAGGTCCCTAGAAGGGTTACGTCCGTATCTTGGGACAGAAAATACAGAGGGCGTAACCGTCCGACCAAGAAATAGAGGTCACGGTGGACCCTTCGGGGATACCCGTACAGACACGCACGTGCGATTCAACGAAGTCAGTACAGGGTGAGAAACGTTGCGATACCTGATGTCAAACGGTCCGAGGAGACAGGTACCCTAAGAGGTCCGTTCTTATGACCTCACCCAACGGAACGGGAGAAGGTCCCCTAGAAGGGTTGGGTCCCTAGCTTGGGTGCAGAGGATGCAGAGGACGTAACCGTCCGACCAAGAAATGACGATGGTAGTGGACCCTTCTGGTGTTTATTATACAAGTTCCTATCATTATTATCATAAGTAAACATGACGGTCTTTTGATCCCCCCCTTTACGTCTATGGACAGTTATTGTTGTTGTTGTTTTTATCTATTTTGATTTGTTACCTTACAATAATTACGACTTATAATTACTTATGTTGGGAATGCGTGCAGTGGTGACTACTTAAAGTGTTTATATTCCGACTTAATACCTTCGGTCTGTGTTTACTTATACATACCAATTCATTCCTTGTTTTTGTTATTTCTCTTTTGATATTATAATATTTATTTTATCCCTAATGGAACCCCACTACCTCCCGTATCACAAAATTCCCTTCATACGACCGTTATAAACTAGAGAACTAGACCCACCACCAATATACCCACAAAAGTAAGACATTTTTAAGAAGATAAACATATCTATATTAAACATGTAAAAAGAGATACATACCGTATAAAACTAATTTCTATGTCAGACAATACATTCCATCAAGTAAGAAGTTTTTCGTATCTGCCATCTCCGGTTGACTTGACGGACTCAAGGTCAGGGTCCAGATGGTGAACGAACGACATTCTCGAATAGACTTCGAGACCACCGGGACACCTATTGTGTCTATCTTCTGATAGACACGACCTATTCTCTTACCACTCTTAATTTTCCGCACAACAACAAGTCATCAAGTCAACACAGACTGAGAAACACTGGGGTACCTGTCGTGGTCCGGTCCGAAGAGACAGGAAGTGGTAGAGGGTCTCAAACGAGTTTGAGTACAAGTAACTCAGTCACTACGGTAGGTTGGTAGAGTAGGAGACAGTAGGGGAAAAAGAGGACGAGAGTTAGAAAGGGTCGTAGTCCCAGAAAAGGTTACTCAGCCGAGAAACGCAGTCTACCGGTCTCATAACCTCAGAGTGGAAGTTGTAGTCAGGAAGGTTTCTTGTAAGTCCCAATAAAGGAAATCCTGACCGATCAAACTAGACGAACGACAGGTTCCCTGAGAGTTCTCAGAAGAGGTTGTGGTGTCAAGCTTTCGTAGTTAAGAAACCGTGAGTCGGAAGAAATACCAGGTTGAGAGTGTAGGCATGTATTGATGAGCCTTTCGGTATCGAAACTAATATACCTGGAAACAGCCGTTTTCACTACAGAGACGAAAAATTATATGACAGATTCCAACAGTAGCGAAAGGAAGGTTCCTCGTTCGTAGAAAATTAAAGTACCGACGTCAGTGGTAGGAACACTTCGTGACTCAGATCGTGTACCACTTGAGAGATCCTCGTAATCAATAATACAACAACAATAACACCGTATCATATCACGAACGGACAAGAGAAAAATTAAGAAAGAGAACGAAAACGACTTTCCGAAGTAGATTAGACACCACGTAGAATTTTAGTTATTCCAGAACCATAACTCTTAAACGTAGTTGGGGAAACAGGACCCCGAACTCCTTCTACATTTACTTATATATTTGAGAACAAATTATATCATCCAGGGTACCGAAATACCTATACCCCATAAACGTCTTATTAACTTCGCCACATGTGTCTCACGGAACCCTAGCCTTGACTTCCTTTTTAAGGACTGGTTCCCTTAATCTTTTCCCACGCGTCCTCTCTTTGCAACCGTTAATCGGAGCTTAACTCGTGTCCTAAGCCGACACCTGAAATTCCACCCTCCCTACCGAAAGTTCAGACTTCCCAACTTCCCGGTTTCTTTTCTTGAGAGGGGACCTGTCACGGGTAAGAGGCCGGACAAGGTCGTCCTCCCACGACCCTTACTCTCAAAATCGTAAGCTTTGTGATTACTACAGTCGATGTTTCCACCTCTTCGCTTGAGCTCAATTCAACGCACGTCTAAAGGAAAGTTAAGACTTTTGGAATAGACCCGGGGAGGACACACGGTCCGTGTCACGGTCCGCGGTATCCTTATGTCACTACTTATTCCGGGTGGATCCGAAAGTCCCTAACGTACCACGTCGCTCCTCGCGACTTATTCTTTGAACTGAACTCTTTACTTTATTTTCTATGAGAACCCCTCTCTTCGTACCGTTTGTTGTGAATAACGATGTGTCACCCGGAAGAAGTATCAAAGTGGCTCTCGACTAAGAAGAATCTTCTCTCTGCGTTCTCAACGATAATACCGACCTTATTATTAGTAGGTGTTTCGGGTCGAAAACCTCGGGGAGTCACTAAAAAGATAGTAGAGTTCAGTTACTTTTACTTTACCACTTTATGACAATTAAGGACATGTTGTGACTTTCTTATTACCCTGTAGTCTTACGTTCGGTCGTAGTGAGTGAACCACTGTTAAAAGTGTAACTTAACCAAGAGGTATCTTAAATCTTCTCAAGGAACAAGAAAACTGGAGAGTTAAGATTCGTGATTTTTTTAAAAAAAAGTTCGTGATTTTTAAATAAATTGTGGATGGAACACGGAGGAATAATCATATCACCACTAATAGGAGCGGACAGTACACCCTCCGGCCCTAAACTAAGGGACGTCCCTCTGACCGACCTACGAAGACTCGAAGGGACCACCGAGTCTGTCATTTCTTAGGTGGACATTACGTCCTCTGGACCCAAGCTAGGGACCTAACCCTTCTACGGGGCCTCTTCCCTCACCGATGGGTGAGGTCATAAGAACGGACCTTTTAGGGTACCTGTCTCCTAGGACTGTCAGATGTCAGGTACCTTAATATTTCAGTCCGTGATGACTCACTGATTTGGGAAGTGAAAGTGAATGGTACACGGTCCGATTCATAGTTTCTATCTCTTTACAATTCTGTCTCTAGAACCACGCAATTTACTCTGTTTTAACGTTTACTTTGTACAAGAAGAAACACTGACAACTTCTTAAATCTCCCTTTCGAGTCCCGTCTCTTTCCTGGGTTCCTTCCTCCACCGAATTGAGTGGACCCTCAACTTCCTGTGGGAAGTACCTCCTCTCCCGGAGACTCGGTTTGACGGTTCAGAATCGTCCTACAGTAGTCCGGTGATAAAGAGTTTCACACATAGGAGTCGTAGTGGACGTTGGAACAGTCTTTCCGTCCAAGAGACTGAGGTAGACACCATCTGACCGTCAAAGATTAGGGATCTTGGACATTTACAAGGGAATAAGCCCTTTTCTTTACCAGAAACGTCTACCCTAAATCAATTCTTAGAATTTCTTTCAACTAATAGGACCTAATAGACCTACCCGGAGTTTATGGTAATGTTCACGGGAGTATCCTCCCTTCATCTTCCCTTACATTATGTGGGTCTCCTCTACCGTCACACCTATCCCTTAGACTCTGATCGCACTCCGTTGGTGTCGTCCCTCACGGCCCTCGACGGTCCTCGGCCCTCTCCGTACCCCGTAGAAGAGGTCCTGAAGTGCCCCCGGCTCCCCCCGTCGGAACGGTTGTGGAACCGAAACCGGACGACGACGACGAAGTCAGCACAGACTGAGACACTCTGGGGTATCTGTCGTCGGGTGGACCGAGGAGACAGGGACCCTAAGAGGTCCGTTCTTGTGATCTCACCCCACGGTAAAGGAAGAGATTACGTACGTACGATTCAGCGAAGTCAGTACAGGTTGAGACACGCTGGAATACCTGTCGTCGGGTGGTCTGAGGAGACAGGTGCCCCAAGAGGTCCGTCCTTATGGATCACTATGACTAAAGCCTCAAGACTATCAAAATTCGATAGGGCTAAACACTGCTAAACAAGGTCGTCGGCATCTTTTACGTATGTAGTCGGTTCTGGACTTAGTCTACAAAGTCTCCACCCGGGCCATTAGAACGAATTCGTCATTAGACCAAATTGATGAGGAGTCCACTAAGACCACCTCTTCCGTTACCGTTGGGTGAGGTCATGAGAACGGATCTTTTAGGGTTCCCACCTTCTCGGACCATCCGACGACTGATACCCCAGTGTGTCTCAGTCTGTACTGACTTCGCTGAATCGTCGTCCACCAAGACCACAGGGGACTGCAAACGTAGGACCGTCGTTTTGTTCGATTCCGAGTAGACCGAAGGTATTGTTTGTTTCCTACCTTTTTGAACCTTTAAGGTCCCACCGTTGCCGAAACTCAGGTCGTCCTAAATCTCCGAGATATTACAGCGACCCGGAGTCACAAAGACAGAGAGAGGGCAGGGAGTGGAGACAGAAGGAGATACAATTGCAGTAACAGCCCGTGTGAGAGTGGTCGTTGAGGTCCGAATGTCGGAGTCGGTCCGTAACGGTCTCGTCTCTACGGGACAAAGGGATACTAAAGTCGTTTTCAGGACCATGACTCACTGTCGTCACTCTCGCGGAGGAACACACCGTGAAGGGTTCATAAACGACTTTACTCGAGTAAAGTAGAAGTGGGAGCCTCTTCCGTTACCACTGGGTGAGGTCATGAGAACGGACCTTTTAGGGTACCTGCCCCCTCGGACCCTCCGACGTCAGGTACCCTAGCGATTCTCAGCCCGTACTGACTCACTGAAGGGAAAGTGAAAAGTGAAAGTACGTAACCTCTTCCTTTACCGTTGGGTGAGGTCACAACAACGAACCTCTTAGGGTCCCTGACCCCTCGGACCACCCGACGGCAGATACCCCAACGTGTCTCAACCTGTGCTCACTTCGCTGAATCGTCGTCGTCGTCGTCTACCAAATCTACCATCTCTTAGACCAACGTTATGTCCTCTGGGTCCAAGTTAGGGACCCAACCCTTCTAGGGGACCTCTTCCCTTGCCGTTGGGTGACGTCATAATAAAGGATTTCTTAGGGTATCTGCCTCCTCGTACAGTCCGATGTCAGATACGTCAGCGTTTCTCAGTCTGTACTGATTCTCCGATTGTGATTGTGGTCATAGAGTTTATTTACTGATTTTAATCGGTATGGACCCAGTGACTGGGTGAGAGTTTGGTCGTTACTACCCCCTGGAAAAGGTGCACCTAACTCTAACGTCCATCCTACTCCCCTTAGTCCTGTCCAGCGTTTACCTACAACTTGTTGTTGTTACCTTTTCCGTTTTGGGTGTCTAGACATCTGTTCTGTACCCCAGAACTTCACTGTACGGACTACCCCCTCGAAGGTCCGAGGTCCAGTCACACCGACCGTGTATTACGGTTCCCCGGACACCGTCTCCTACGTCACTCTTCTCTGCCTCGCCTTGGAGTTTGACGGAAGAGGGAGAGGAGGAGAAAGGAGTCGAGGTCTACGGACCGACTCTGTCAGTCGTCTCTAAGACCCCCGTGAACGACAACAAGTCAACGATTCAGTGCAGGCTGAGAAAACACTGGGGTACTTGACGTCGTGTGGTCTAAGGGACTGGAAGTGGTAGAGGACCTCAAGTGAGTTTGAGTACAGGCAACTCAGTCACTACGATAGGTTGATAGAGTAGGAGACATCGAGGGAAGAGGAGAACAGGAGTGAGAAAGGGTCGTAGTCCACCGGTTTCATAACCCCGAAGTCGAAGTCGTAGTTAGGAAGGTCACTCAAAAGTCCCAACTAAAGGAAATCCCAACTGACCAAGCTAGAGGAACGGCAGGTTCGCTGAGAGTTCTCAGAAGAGGTCGTGCTGTCAAACTTTCGTAGTTAAAAAACCACAAGTCGGAGGAAATACCATTTCCTCTCGTATAAGTGGTAAGGTCCCAGGGTCGTCCACGAGGATACACCAACCAGGTCTGTGGTCTCAGACGGAAAACGGGTCTGTCATGTGGACCAGTCCATGTCACACAAGATCTTTGATCCTACTTTAGGAGTTGTTTTCGTGAGATCGAAGAAGGAACACACCATCTGCGACCCGACCGAGACCTTTACATTCCTGGTCTTTCTCTTCTCCCACACCCTTTCACTCACAAAGAACCTGGGGACGTCTAAACCTATACTTAGAACTTGAGGGACCCGGTTCAGTTAAGTGGAGAAGGTTGAAGGTAAAGAGTTAGATCTTCCATCTCTGACGACACAAAGGATGTCTCCCAACAACTATCTTAGTTACATTACACGTATCTCATTGATCATTGACCATGTTGTGGGATTGCACATTGACCATAAGACACCCACCCTTCAAGATCTGTCGTAAAATCATGGTTATTCCTTCATTAGTAGACTGGGTCAACCCAATTCCACTACTTTCTACACCAAACACTGGACCTTCGTCTGGGTCTTCCCGGGGACGAAAGGAGAACTAGTGGTTTCCGGAGTCGTCGTCTCCGCTCCCCAGTCTCGCCGTCCCGTCGTCCCCTACCCCCTATCCGTCGTCACTCCAAGGGGGTCCCGTCCACCGCAGAATGGGACCCTGTGGACCTGTCCTTCCGGGTCCCGACGTCTCGGAGTCCCCTCGTCTCGGGAACTACGTGCGGAACACACTAAACCATGGGGTCTACGGGAGAGAAGTACAGATCTCTCCTCCTCGTACCTCAGAACTGAGTCCCAGAAGCCTGAGTTTAGGACCAAGACGGTGAATGACCGACACACTGACACCTGCTCAGCATATTGGAGAGACACGGAGTCAGGGGAGCACATACATGATACTAATTATTACCTATTTCTATGAGTTCCTCATCTTAAGTGTAAAGAGCGGAAATTGAAGGGATGTCGAAGTTGTCTAAAACATTTACTCACGGAGACGTGTAGACACACACACGCACACACACACGCGCACACATACAGAGACACACAAACACACACATACGCACGCACAAACGTACCATCCCTTGGTTCTTCGTATGAAGGGAGGGGTCCCTCTACGACTTTGTGTCCACCCGAAGACGTCGGGAATAATCTGTTAGAGTCCTGGGTCCACGAAAAGGGAAGTGTGGTCAATGAGTGCATCTATAAGAAAAGGGTTTCCCGTACTCTTTAAGTTATCCGTCGAGTGAATGGACGAACTTTGTGTCTTCCCTCTAAACCCGTCTCCCCTATCACTTCCGAGACCTTAGTTTGAGGGACTCAAGACTAAGGTAGAGGTGGTGAATGAATGGTCATCGGAGCCCATTACATAAATTCGAAACACTCGGACCCAAAGGATTGACGTTTACCCTTAGTATTAACGATAACATAGAAACCTACAAAAACGGTCAACTTACTCCATTGTGTAAATTTGAGAATCGTGGTGTCAGTATTTATTAGTTCTGAATGTACATAACTCACAAATAAAACCTAGTCCGGGACAGATTTGAAATCCACGTAATCGAGACTAAAGAGGTGTTACTGAGTTACTACCTCAATGATGGTAAGTATCTCCTCCTTTGACTCCGTGGTCTTCAAACTTAGTAAATGGGTTGTCGAATGTCCGTCACACACCGTCTTAGCCTTAAACTTGAGTTCAACATCCCACTCACGAGTCATTTACAACCGATTCTAAGGGACCTCCTCCTTCACCGTTCGGTGAGCCCATAAGAACGAACCCTCTAGAGTACCTGTCTCCTCGGCCCTCAGCGTTTCTCAACCTGTGCCGTCGTGTCTGTGTGAGTCCTGTTGACGGTGTCCGTACCCAAAGACCCAGGTGTAGTCTGAACCCGTGGGGGTCCGACGGCTACGTCCCCCAAGAGGCACTCTGACTCCCTAGGTACGTAACCGGACAGACAGGAGTAGAAACAACTGGAGACTTAGGTGACTCACGCACACCTTCAGACAAGGTAAGTTCTCCTTCCACTTTATACTTTGCTCCAGCCCCCTCTGAAACCCCCGTTATCCCGTAGACAAATCGTGAGTGTCTACCTGAGTACCCTAAATCTACAACCTCAAACGGGACATGGTGGCGGAGGGAGGGCAGAAATCCACACACTTCGAGGAGACTCTTCGTAATTGTATTTCTCGAAGGGTGAGACGTGGTTTACCCAGACGCGAGAGGGGCGTAGAGAAGGGTCGGAGCGACCGACAGTGAGTCGGTCACTCGGGTCTCAGCATGTAAAAGGGGGTAAAATCAAATCGTTAGTATTATTTTCACCTCAGATAATCCTACACAAAGACGGGTCGGAGCCATTTAGAGGAGTTTGTGGTAGGCCGTGTCCTCAAGACAATCAGAAACGGTGACCCCTCCGGCATCGTCTGCAGCTGACAGTCGACCCACCTGTCGGGTGCCGCGTCAGAGACGATTTACTTTGAGTTTACCTCTGAAACCTTATATTTATAACTTCACTAGGTCCAACCTATTTCCCCTTGGTCAATCGATTCGAAGAGAGAATGTACGTCCTTTGCGATTTAATAATTTTCAAATTATTTACATTATTATTTATAAACTACAACTTAATATCTTCCGAAACGTCTATGTCACTTTGACTCTTTACTGACCAATATAGACGTAATCTTCAATTTGTGAAAAGTTTACCCTGAAGATTACAATGTCACCCTGGTGTCTAGAAAGTCACCCCTTTCTCTCTCTCTTCCCTCTTTCTGTGTATTTCCCTACTAAAAAAAAAAAAAAAACCGTTCGAGGGACCCGACTCTCAGTTCTGCGGACCCAAAGTCAGGACTAAAGTGTGACTTCTGTGCGTATCCGTCGTAAAACCAGAGCGAACTGACCCGTCTCCGAAAATATATCGTAGAATATACACTAGGAATTGTCAGTAGAAGATTTCAGTTCCGATAAAAATAGGGGGGGAAGGGGGTAAAATGTCTAATTCCTCGACTACAAGATTCTAGGATTCATCTTGGTGACCATTCTCTCACTCAACCTTAAACTTGTGTTTCGACGACTAGAGTTCTGGAAATGAGATAGGTCGTACGGTGGCATAACGGGGGGTGGTGGTACGACGTACCTTTAGGAAAGACGAGACATAATCAGTCTACAAAAACCGAGGTCCTCTTTCTTTGGATTAAGTTTAATCGAATTACCGTTGACACAACCTTCCGACGGTACCCTTCCCACTTTCTAGTCGAACCGGTCTCCCTACTTCCCTCGACTCACTTAATGTGCCGTAATCCTACGACAGAAAGGAGACGTAGTAAGGCACTACCGAAACAAGGAGGGGTGAGGGTGAGGGCACCAACCCAACACTATTGGTACTCAAAGATTCCGACAGTACAAGAATGGTGGTTTGTCACTTACGAAGAGAAGGAACTCGACGTCAAACTTCTTAGGATCTCTTCCTTAGAATAACCGGACCGTACTCAATCCTCGACTGGAGACCGAATCAGTGGACGTTACTCCCTTGTCCTAGTGTTTCGTCTCTCTGTTCGCACCTTCCCTTGGCCCCCTGACATTCGGTTTGTTACTGAGGTTGGGTACAGAAGTTTTAGGAGGGACCCGAAGCCACGTAGGTAGACGGGCTCTCCAACCTGATTTAATCTCTTGTGGAGAATCCACGGTTGAGTCTGTTTACCCGCCCCGACGGAACCTACAATTCGAACCTTCTAAAGACTACGATGTCTGACTGAGTGGACCCCTCTAACAATCCTAACTGAGTACTCCAGACTGAAGTCGTCTACCCTCACCACTGTCTACCCAGTCCATAAATGGCGAAGACTTGAACTACCATAAAGCTCCAGGAAGACGAAAACACAGACTACTACACTACTAGCAAACGCGGACACTTTACTTCTCTCTAAAAAGCCCAACGGCTCTACGTCCTCTTTCTGTCAGTTCACCTGTCCCTATACCTCCTACTTAATCTTTGGCCCGGCAGAATGAGGTAGAGAGACAAAAATAGGTAGATAGACAATAGAGTCTCCCATATAAACCTACGAGAGTAGAACCACGGTCATTCAAAGGACTTTATCTAAAGAGACGATTCCGTCTCAACCCCGAAGGCACGTCCATGAAGGATCTAAGACAGACCGTGACGAGACAGTGAACATAATTTTTACCGTGCGAGATTAAATTCGACATTTGTGTGGTGAGTATAGTGTCTTCGGAACTTGACAAAGAATCTCAAAGTTTCTGTCCAAATTTGTTAATATTCGAGTGTTGACCTACACTGGAAGACTCAGTAAAAGAAGGGGTAGGGGGACGGTAGTGTGCCCACCAAGACTCAACGATGTCGTGTGGAGATGGACGTCCATAGCGAATCGGAGCTCCACACACCAGTGTGACAAGGGAATCTTTGGGGACGAGAGCAGGGTGGACTCGTCAGGTCCGAAATCTAAGACGTCCGTCGTTGAGGCCCGTCAGTAGTGGTTTCATTCGATTCGACTCGTTTGCAAGACGGAAGATTCTGGGTGAATAGTCCCGATCCATCCTGGTGAACAAAGTGTAATCACATAGAATGAGACGGTCTATTTACGGTTAGACGGGAACATGTGCGTGTGTGTGTGTGTGTGTGTGTGTGTGTGTTGTACGCCCGACCAATCTTTCTAGTAACCTATAAAGTCACTCAGTACTTAACTAGACCTATACTCGCAATTAAGAAAAAAAAAAGAAGAGTGATTCCTTTGGCCATAGTTCCCGGGGTCGTCCTTCGTATGTTAAACGAGTTCACACTTTCCAAAGTGTGCTCCGAAACGTCTTTCAACCCCCCTTCAGGATCTTTCGTCTATAAGTCATGGGACACCGACCCTCGTCACTCCCTATCCAATGGTCGTGTACCTCCCCCTTAGGGTACCTCTCGTGACGGATCCCCCCTCGACACTGGACATCAGTCCCTGCGTCTGTCCTCTCTTCAGTCTCCCGATCTACAGGGTTGGAACGAGTCGGTGGAGGGTGGTGCGAAAGACGACCACAGAGGGTGAACGACTGGGTTCCCCATGGGTACGTTCTCTCAAGTAACTCCACCAGGTAGTTTCGGTCGGAGGAACTCGACGTTTTGACCCATTCCCACTCGACTCCCCCGTCCCTCTCTTTGTTTACTTTCGCTAGGTCGTATTTGAGATCCGAGTCTGGGAGGATTTCTCTAAGTGACGGAGGGACGACGTGCGGAGAGACATGTGCGAGTCGGGTTGGGTTTGCGTCCATTCCGGTACGGAGAGAAGACGACCTTGGTAAGTCTTGGTGTGGTGGACGGGTGTGTCGGAGTCCTAGTTTCCGGTGTGGTAAAGTGTCCACGGGCAGGGGAGGATCGTGAAGTCTAAGACCGACAGCACGGGAGACCCTAGAGCGAACGGTGCCACAAGGGCAGACGGTACAGAAGTTTTACGTTTCGTGCGAAAGCACAGAGGATCGGAAACGGTTACAGTGGGACGAAGGACTTAACAGGGGACACAGGGACCGTGTGATGAAGAGTAAGTAGTGACAGAACGTCTTTACGATGGAGGAGGCTCGTCGGAAAGACTTTGTAAGACAGGAAGGTAGGTGGTCTTAGTATACGGGAGTAACGACGCAAGGACGACGATCATACGAGGGAGAAATTAGTGTTCTGTCGTAAAACGGGAACCTCGAGTCAGTCACTTCTTAGACGGACGTTACGTCCTCTGGGCCCAAGTCAAGGACCCAAACTTTCTAGGGGACCTCTTCCTTTACCGTTGGGTGAGGTCATAAGAACGGACCTCTTAGGGTACCTGTCTCCTCGGACCTCCTGATATCAGGTACACCAGTGTTCTCAGTCTGTGCTAAATCACTGATTTGGTGGTGGTGGTGTAACGGGAACGTAAACCAGTCAACATCTTCCCATGGGGGTAAAACGGGAGACGACCATTAGACAGAAGGACCTCCAATTCTTGACTTAGAATTCGTAGAGACATAAGGATGAAGATCCGTTCATTTACCGAGTCTCCTTCCTAGACCCTGTAAAACTACGGGACCAGACTACACGAATACAACCGCGTCAGTACTTCTATCATAGCTACCACCAACAACAAATCAGTGATTCCGTACAGGATGAGAAACGTTGGGGTATCTGACGTCGGGCGGTCCGAGGAGACAGGTACCCTAAGAGGTCCGTTCTTATATCCTCACCCAACGGTAAATGGTCATTTAACGAGTTTTTTTTTTTGGTGTTTGAAATCCGGCAGAAGTCCGTAGTGAGTTAGGGGAATGTACCTTTATAGGAATCATGGTTTATCGGAGTATTTTTGAAGGACGGAGTGCCATAAGTAACATAACATAATATTTTTAGGTAACAGAGTCTCACTAAGGTTTATTGTCGGTATCAAACCTCAATGATTTACATTGGTTTTTTTTTTTTTTTCCTCCAAAGAGATTAAACTTTCCAAACTCTTTAGGATACTATTTCCTTCAACGACATAACTAAAGGAACCACCTTCGAAAAGGTTCCCTACAATTATATAATTACGTGTAGTACTTAGAAATCCTTCACTCCGAACGTGTGGTGGTAGAGGGGTTGTGATACATTGATAATATCTACGTCCGGGTCCTGGTTGGAAGGAACTCTGGGGGAAGTCCATTATGATGCAATCGGGTCACTCCGAGTCTCCGATTGGCACAATTGGGTCTGTCGTCTCTTTCTCCCTGACCCAAGAGTTCCGGAGTATGTGCAAGAGACCCTACTCCCCCTTCGACCGAAGATAGGACGACCGAATAATGAGTCAGGTAGACCGGTGACTCGAGGCGTAAGATGGGGGCCTACTACGTCTTTCGTGTCCCCACGTCCCAACCCTATCCTACCCGTACGAACTTATAAGGTCTCTCCCTTGTGTAGGACCGACTTAACTCGAGATTTTAGGGAACCTTGACCGTCTCCTCCTCTGCTTCGTCGTTTCTCCTTTTCATCGCTTTCCCCTTTGAAACACCGGTGAGTCGGAAACTTTGAGAAGTTGAATTGGGTCGTTGAGTCAGGAATCGTCGCGTACGAGATCACAAGTCTAGGGTAGAATCGGTGAGTGACCTCTCCTTCGACCCCGTTCAATAATCCGGAGGGAGACGGAGACACAAGTGGAAACGTTTCATCTCAATTGACGTGGAAGGGACATCCTAACGACGACTCTTAGTGCACTCAACCACGTACGACACAAACCTTGGTTTTATCACCGTTAATAACAGTAATACTATAATTTAAAGATTAATTTTAATCGGGTCTGAATTAGGTGACAACCTTAAAGAATAGTCCGAGAAATATTTAAGAACGGGAAGTCTTCCCTATCACTAGTACGGTAAACATTTGAGGTGAAAAGGAAGAATCACGAAACGTAAGTCATTCACGAGTTATTCACGTACTGCTACGAACAACCTCACACCGAGTTTTAATGAGTTTTTCCTTATACTTCACGTATCGTCACAATAAGTGTTATTGATAATTCTTTTACATCTTCGTTGGTTCACAGTTAAAAATTTTTTAATGCAGAAATAAATAAAACCGACGTGACCCAGATTTAACGAAGTGTGCCAGAAAGAGATCAACGTCGCTCACCCTCGATGAGATCTCACGTGTCCGAAGAGTAAAACTTCCGAAGAGACACCACCTCACGTCTGACATCCCACACACCCGAAGTCCTCGACACCGTGTGTCCAATTCAACGGGACACAGTACACTCTAGAAGGACCTGGTGCCTAGCTTGACCACAGGGGACGTAACGCTTCGTCTAAGAATCGGTGACCTGGAGGTCCCTTCAGGACAGGTACCCGAAGATAACAGGTAATAAACGTTCTTCATTTTACACCGCACGTGTAAGTCGCCCTACGATAAACCGGAATTTGTCCTTGACCTAAGACTGTGCACGTACTTGGAATGTAGGCAGTTAGGTAGGTCGGTAAGTAGGTCGTACCTACTTGGAACTCCCGTAATGCGATTCATTTTATTCGGTCAGTGTTTTTCTGTTTATGACATGTTAAGATGAACATACTCCGTGAACCTGATCAGTTTTTAGGATCCCTGTCTTCCATCTTACAGACAACGCTCCCCGACCCTCCACCCCGACCCCAAAGAACAAACAGCCCACGTCTTAAAGTCAAAACGTTTTATTTTTCAAGACCTCTATCTCTCACGTTGGGGGGCTTACACGACGTACAGGGACTAGGTACACGAATTTTTACCCATCAGTTAAAATACGATATCCGCCCATACTCGTCCGATTCAGTGAACTCAGCATAGGTCGAGAAACGCTGGGGTACCTTGACATCGGACGGCCCGAGGAGACAGGTACCCTAAAAGATCCGCTCTTATGACCCTACCCAACGGTACGGGAGGAGGTCCTCTAGAAGGACTGTGTCCCTAGGTTAGACACAAAAGACGTAGGGGACGTTCGTCCAAGAAATGGTAATCGTGGTGGACTCCTACGGGAAATACCATACATATAACATGGTTCTTTCACCTTTCATTTCACTTTTTTTCCTTATTCTTTACCTTCTCTTACCAAATGTCCCTGTGTACTTACCGGTCCGGTCGGCCAGATCGTTCGGTACCGTCTGTGGAGCCATGTCTCAAGGGCCTCGTCCCGATACCGGGACGGAACACAGAGAGGGTGGAGGAGGGAAGACCCACGGAAGGTCGGGAAGGTGACAGGAGACATTTTGTCCTTACTGAATTTATGTAACTTTACCCTCTCGGACTGTCCTGCGCCCTGTACCTAGAGGTAAACGTGTGTCCCACGTGTCCACGACCCCGCACCAACTCAGTAGACACTCGGACGAGTCAGGTCGTCCCACTCGTGTCGGAGACCTTCCGTACCGTCCTTTAGACAGTCAGGTGGACAGGGTGTCCCGGGAGCAGAAACCCCTCTCTAACACCAACGGGTCCTTTTGACTCCAGGTTCCCCTTTCGGAGTGAATGGAGTAGACATTTTACCCGAAACTTCCCCCACTAAAACAACGAAGACGTCCCCTGAAAACTGTCAGACACACACTTCTAAAGACTGCCGGTGAAGACCCTTCCACGATGTCCGTAGATCACCCATCTCAGGCCCTTTCAACGATTTGTAGAACGGTACGTGTCCTGTCGGGGAGATTGTTTCTTAATAGGTTGGGGTTTAAAGTTATCACGGGTTCAGTGGCTGAGTTATCTATACTTAAACTCGTTTGACGTCCTCTCCCACTTCTTGTACCTTCGGACCGTAGGACGTCAGACACCCCAACGTTTCTCAGCCTAGGTTGAACTACTGACTTGTTGTTCCAACTCTTCGAGATGAAATCTACCGACATAATCGGGGTGACTTGTCTACTCTTATAACTCCGACTCCTCCATACTAAACTTTAAGTGTAAGTAATTATCAAACGAAAGGTGGGGTCGGAGAAGATCTCTAGGCCAAGATTTCTCCGACCCCATATTACGTTCGATAATCTGGTCTTTAACTTCGTACGCCTGTTTTCGTCCGTAAGTAGTTGAATCCCCTCTAAATCAGAGTCTTTACCCCGTCGGGGGACCGGGGTCTCCTCTCGTAGTCGGAGTCCGAAAATCGTGGGAGGAGTCATCCCAGGTCTCGAGACGTCCCGGGTCGACCCGACATACCCAGACCACCGAGGAGAGACCCAGGTCCTCTTCGTGGTGTCCACCCGGACTGTCGTCGGACGTGGAGGTCTTACTCGGTCTGTGTGTGGCGGGAGGGAACGACACTGTCTAAAACGTGTAATTTTTTTTTCAAATGTTCGGGTCGGTCCGTCCGTATTTAGTGTCGCGGAGACACGTCGTCATCGTCTGTACTGAATACCGGGGTAACGGTACCGTTGCCCTCGTGTCGGCCGTGTGCGTGTTTTCGTGGCGAGGGCGGACTGTCCGGACACGCCCCGGGACTACCTCTCCGTTCACAAGGTCTCTTTCCTACATAAGAGCCCTTGGGCGACGGGTAAACAGAAGTAAGACCTCGGCTTGCTCCGGGGTCTAGAAAGAGAGAGGGGTAGGGGTCGGTTGTCCGACAAAAGACGGGAGAGAAAGACGAACCCTTCTCCAAAAGAAGAAAATTGGACAGGAGGGTTTCCAAACCCCCGTTCTGCGGTCAATCTCGAAAAAAACGTTTCTGGATCTAACCAGACGGACCACCAGGAGGGACTTAATACTCAATCCTACTCTCGGAAGTGCACTCCTCGTCCCAAACACGGGTGTGGAACGTCGATAACGGAGGTGTAATAACCGGTTGGTCGGAGAATCTGAAAGAAGGACGGAAAGATTTGGGGACGGGAGCCTCAGTGGAAGACACACGTCGACGTCGCCTACGGAACTCCAATGGTTTGGACGGGATCTGGGGAGGTAGCGAGGAGAACGGCAACGGTTCTTCCATCTCGGGCTAAGAGAATAGTCCCGTGTGGGAACCGCTAGATCAGGACGAAGAAAAAGTGTAGTGTAGGGGTGCGAGGGGCGATCTCCGAGGTTGGAAGAACTCACCAAAACTCAAGGGGCACGACAGAACAAGGAGCACTGGGAAGTAGGTCGTCGGAAGAGAGTAGTTGTCCCAAATCGTATACGGTGGAGGAGGTCCTTCGGAAAAGTCCAGGGTGTTCGGGTCCCATCTTTGGCAAAAGAGACACATACAGGTGTCGTAGATTGTGAGTGGGAATGTACCACGATGACGGAAAGCACTAGGGGCGAGGGGACATGTCCAGTGGTGAAGGGGACAGATCTGCGACTATAGTAGAGGAGCGACGTGGAGGACGGAAGTGAGACCTGTGGGAGTTTAGTTACGGGGTGTACCATCAGTTTCTCGTAAAAAAAGGTTTTGTTTTTGGGTCCACACAACAAGAAGACTAACTTGGGTGACATACCAACCAGAGAGGAGTGAGAATATTCTTTAAGTTCGAGGAACACACCGGGGGCGGACGTGGAGGTCGGAAGGAGGATGGAACGTAAGACACGACCGGTAGATCGGAACCAAGTAAAGATCTATAGAAGATCCGAACGAACAGAGGACCGAATAAAACTTGTGTCTTGTAGACGTGGGGAGGGGTGGGGACTGAGTGGTCAAAGGTTACTCATCCTGATAAGGAGGTGTAGGAAATCCGGAGTCACATTTTTAGGAGAAAGTCCTCCGGTCCAGAGTGAAGGAATATAACCCAATCCACTCACCGAGAGTGTAGGCCGAGGTACGTAGTTTCGACCACTCGAAAACCTTTAGAACCGACCTTAATCACCCACTCACAAACTTCTTCCCATCTTATAAGTGTAGTAGAGTCCCAGCGAGGGGTATTCTTGGAGGACCGCACTACGTGACTCTTCCGGTGTTGTAGTGAATGTCCCGTGAAGACGGTTTTGGGGTGACACACACACTTCAGCGAGTCAGCACAGGCTGAGAAACGCTGGGACACCTGATATCGGGCGGTCCGAGGAGACAGGTACCCTAAGAGGTCCGTTCTTATGACCTCACCCAACGGTAAAGGAAGAGGTCCCCTAGAAGGGTTGGGTCCCTAGCTTGGGTCCAGAGGATAAAACGTCCGTCTACGAAATAGGAGACTCGGTGGTCCCTTCGGTGATCGACACAGATTGGTACTTCTTCGAACTCGACGTGGGTCTAACTCCCCGAAAAGATAGTTTATCGACTAGACATGGAAATTCTTGTAGTCCCAATGTTGTTTGTTTCGGGTCACTCCTTGAAAGATCCAATTTCCTCACGTCTCTCTGATACCGTTGTCTCGTGTCGCGTATGTGACTATGTGTCTAAATCTAAATAACTCCGTATTGACTGTTTATTTTAAGTTAGATAAGTTACATAAGACACACTACTAAACGAGACGGATGCGTAACACTCTTCTAAGAGCGGTTCGACCCTATAAGAAAACAATATTTCTTGTAAGTTGACATTCTGTCACTACTTTATTTAGTCACTGCGTTTGTCTACCTCTCTATACGGTATAAGAACCTAACCTACTTAGGTAACACTTTTACTACTATGATGGGTTTCATTAGATGTCTAAGTGACGTTAGGGACAGTTTAATGGTTACCATAAAAAGGTGTCTTGATCTTGTTTTTAAAAGTGTTAAACATGTCTTTGTGTTTTCTGGAGTTTACTGTCAGAGTTTCGTTAGAACTCTTTCTTCTTACCTCGACCTCCCTGGTTGGAAGGACCGAAGTCTGATATGGTGTTTCGATGTCACAATTCTGTCATACCATAACCGTTTTTTTTTTTTTTTTTCTGATACCTGGTCACCTTGTTCTATATTTCGGGTCTCTATTTTGGGTACGTGGACACCCGTGGAATAAAAACTGTTTCCTCTGTTCTTATATGTTACCTCTTTTCTGTCGGAGAAGTTATTCACCACGATCCTTTTGACCAGTCGAGGCACATTTTCTTACTTTGATCTTGTGAAAGATTGCGATATTTGTTTTTATTTAAGTTTTACCCGATTTCGTAATTTACATTCCGGTCTTTGACATATCGAGGATTTCCTCTTATATCCGTCACGTGAGAACTGTAGGTAGTGTCGTTCTAGGAGAAACTGGGTGGAAGACCTCATTATCCTTATGCTTGTCTTCCTTTGTTCACCCTGAATTAATTTGAATTTACGAAAACGCGTCGTTTCTTTTGTTATTTGTTCTAATTTTCTGTTGGGAGTCTTACCCTCTTTTATTAACGTTTACTTTGTTGACTGTTTCCTAATTAAGGGTTTTATATGTTCGTCGAGTACGTCGAGTTATCATCTTTTTGTTTGTTGGGTTAGTCTTTTACCTGTTTCTGGACTTGTCTGTAAAGAGGTCTCTTCTGTCTACTGGTTTTTGTGTACTTTGTCACGATACGTAGTGAGTAGGAAGTTCTTTACGTTTAGTTTTGGTGTTACAGGATAGCGGAGTGTCGCCAGTCTTACCGGTAGTAAATTTAAAGATATTTGTCATTTACGACCTCTCCCACACCTCTCTCCCTTGGGAGAACGTGACAACCACCCTTACCATTACCTGTCTCGGTCATACCTCTTGTCATACCTCAACGAAAATTTTATTGATCCTCGTCTTGATGGCCTACTGGGTCCTTCGGGCGATGACCCGTATGTGGGACTCTTTTCACACTAGCTTTCTCTGTGTGCTTGCGGTCTGGAACAACGTCGTGAAAAAAAGTGTCATGGACCCTCACACTCGTTGGATCCACAGGTGACTGTTTACTTACCTATATCTGTACCACCATATACATAGGTCACCTTATAATGAGTCGAGACAAAATTCTCACGTAAACTCAGTCAGGATTACTCCACCTACTTGGATCTCGGGTAACATGCCTCACGTCATGCAGTCTTTCTCCTTCCGTCTTAACATATAATCACGTACACACACCTTAGATCTTTCTACCATGACTACTTGGATAAACGTCCCGGCGTCACCTCTGTGTCTGTCACCTACGGTACACCTTTCCTCTCCCACCCCACTTACCTCTCTCGTCGCACCTTTGCATATAACGGTGCACCTATCGTTTAAGGCCACCCTGTGTCCCTCAAGTTGGGTCGCGAGACACTGGTGAATCTCCCCACCCTACCCTACCTTCTACCCCTGCCTCAGGTCCTCGCTCCCCTGTATACATACGGGCACCGACTAAGTACAACTACATACCGTCTTTGGTCATTTCGTTAATAGGAGGTTATTTAATTTTTTTTTTATGTTCATTCTTCTTGTAATTACTCAGTGAGCGTCTTTATACAATTAATCGACTATCGTGACATAGCTACTAGTAGACTACAACTATTGATAATAATAAATATTTTCCGTTATAGAGAGACAAATCTTTCACCAGTGACTTCATAAACTCTGTAGTGTAGAAATCGAATAAGAGTTCGTCAGGTCTTTCTTCACACACACACACATATGTGATAAGTTTATGATTCCTGTCAATCCTGTTAACACGTTACGCACACCTATACACACACCACAAATGTCTCTCCCTCCTTCCTACTCCTTTTCCTTCCTTCTTTGTCTTTTTTTTTTTTGTTTGAACCCCGTAGACTCAGGAGGTTGAAACAAGAAAATGTTCTAACAAAACTGAAAAGGCTCAAGAAACATAAACGTAGACTTATCCTACTCGACTAGTTAAAGACGGTTTTCATTACGTGGACCCTAAAATATTTCCGACATACCTCGGACATCTAGTCAAACCCCTCGTAAAGGTAAAATTGTCGTACTTTATAAAATTAGGTTCTTGCATCTTCCAAAAAGGTAAATAAATCTAGTCGAAATTAAAGGAAGTCGTAACAAAATCCAGAGTCCCACGTTCGGAACGTGGAGAAAACAACATAAATAAAATAAGAAAAACTATTACACCTTTAAACAGAATTAAATTAAAAGAATAACAAAAAATTTGATTAAAAATAATCTCATGTCAACGATTACAACACAATCAAAGATGACACATCTCTTTACTTAGTCAGTACTTTCACTTTGAGAGAGTCAGCACAGGCTGAGAAACACTGGGGTACCTGATATGTCAGGGACCTTAAGAGGGCCGGTCTTATGACCTCACCCATCGGAAAGGGAAGAGGTCCCTAGAAGGGTTGGGTCTCCAGCTCAGGTCCAGGGGGCGTGACGTCCGCTAAGAGATGGTCGACTCGGTGTCCCTCCGGGCATACACATACTTCGTCGGCATGTATAGGTCCATGGGGAGGGAACCAGAAGGGGCCGAGGGCAGTAGTCACGGAACCCCAAGGGACACGGTATCGTACGAGAGTGGTCAATAGACAGAATATGCATAATAGTTATCACACAGACACAGTCGGGGTTAGAGAGACAAGGAGGGTGGGTGGGGAGGGGAGGAACCATAGGCATGTAAACTAGAGACGCAGACACGGAAATAAAGGCGAAACGTTTGTCTTAGGAGACATGGTCAGAAGATCTAAGGTGTATATACGTACTTATACCCTACAAACAAAAAGAGAAAGACTGAACAAAGTGAGACATACTGTGAGAGACCCAAGTAGGTGCAGAGACGTTTACTGGGTCCAGGCAAAGAAAAACACTGACTCATTACGAGGTGACCCACATACATAGTGTCGAAGAGACAGGTAAGGAGCCGAAAGAGACCCATGTACAGGTCCTCACCCTACTAGCAAAAGTTTAACAAGTAACGATCAGACATCTTTATGTCAACCAAAAACCTGAGACTGGAACATAGGACTTCAGAACGACTTGAGTAAATAGTCAGGACACACACACACACACACACACACACACACACGCACGTACACATAAGTCATCCTAAAAGATATACGTTTTAGTACAGTGGACGTTTATCTCCATGAAAATAAACAAAAGATTAGACCTACAGAAAAAAAAAGAACGGGACGAAGAGACTGATCTTTGCGATCATGTTATAATTTGTGTTCAACCGTTCTCAAATCTAAAGAAGAATGTTGACAAGATATACAGATTATAATACAATCGTATTTTTCATTTTTCATTATGATATCCAGGATGGAAGTCCTTAAGACCAACCGAACCAGACTCCACCGTGAGTCCACCACCGTAACAAATTTTCGAGGGTCAACCGTCCCTACATGTCGTTCCCAACTTTTCAAGACCGGGTTGCAGAGACCCTTCTTCGGAAACAGGAAGAGGTGGTCTCGTATACAGTGTCAACTGACACCAAAGAATAATTCCAAGGGGTAATTTGACGTTCAGGACAAACTCGACCCTAAAAAAAAAAAGAACGACTGGTACTATAGGTATCGTTATCACGGACTGTGTCTTATCTGATCTTTTTATTTATTTATCGACAGTTTCAGCGATTGAGAGAGGTCAGGGTATCTTATATATTTTGGCTGGGTAGAATATCTTCCTTTCGACTCCGACTACTTCCCCTTCGTTGAACGGATCCTGGTACAGTCAATCTAGTCTCGTCTCCCCTCAGGTCTAGATAAGAATACGATTAGGTGGAGACAGTCTCGGAGTCGGTGTGTACACTCTCCTTTGCACCGGGTACGTCTGAGTCTACCACCCGTTTAGTTCTCATATAACCCAGGTGTCCCGGTCCTTCGACCTCGTGGGACCGGACCATGTTGAGTAAGGACCACGTATAGTAACACTACCCACACGTCCACCACCCGTCCCGGAATCGGGTCCGGGACGTCGTCCTCAAACGTCGGTCGGTCCGTCGTCGGCCGTGGACCCCTGCACGACCTGTGGTCAGACGTCGACGGAGGTCGGAGGGGTCGGAGTCTGAGACCCTCCGTGTCGTCCAAGAGTCGCGGAGGTTCGACTCAGCGTTCCTCTAGGTCTTCTCGATACTTGTGGATAAGTTCCACTTGTTGTCTAGATAGCCACCGAGGAAAATGGACGTCAGTTTCCACCAGGCTCGGTTCCTCGCGGAACTCCTCCTTGAATCTTAGGTCCAGAGCCTCCTGTCTCTGTCTCGTCGGTGGGTTTTCCAGTGGTGCACCGAGGAGGGTGGGGTGGGCGGGTAGAGATTAAATATCGAACCATTATTTACAGAAATGACTTTCTTTTTTTTTTTCACCTAATCGTGTTCTCAGGACCGAGACTCGGGTAAAACACTGGGTCATGTGGGGTGGTCTTGACCGTCTTTATGGACGGTCCATTAACTACCAAGGAGACGGTACTTACTCGATTCACTTGAATCCGCTCATAGAACAGTAGAGACTTGAAGTCAAAGGGGTAACTCTTGACACTTGTCAATCGGAGTAGTCCATCAATCTTCCGGATACAGACCTCCTAGCTGCCGTGTCGTGATTCTTGACCTTACCCCGGGCGACGAGTCGTATGTATACCATGTCCTGTGGTTTGTCCAAACAATTCCCTTTTTTCATCGTTATTACAATACTAGTCGTAAGTAAGACGTAGACACTCAAGACGGTCAGTGTCCAAGACGGTTGTTGTCTAACTTAAGTTTGCAAACTTTTTTTTTAAGGTATTTCAAAGGTATTTGAAAGTCTTTCGCTTGAACTTAAACGACGTACGCCGTAGATAAACGTATTATAAGTGTACAAATGTTGATAAATGTATCGTAAATGTAATAGGACTCATAATATTAATGAGATCTCTACTAAATTTTATCCACCCTCCCACATGTATCCAATATTCGTTTATGATGTCGTAAAATATAATCCCTGAACTCGTAGGAACCTAAAACCATAGGCTACCTTAGTACCTTGGTTAGGGAGTACCTATAGGTCCCTACCGACTTAGGATCTCCGTCGTCGATGGGGTCCCCGTGACTTTTAGGAGAGTAGTAAGAACAACCGACTGGTGGTTGAGGTAGTGAACCTAGGATTGGTTCCCGAACCTTTAAGCTTGACCGTCAACCTCGACGTTTTTAATCACAGAGGAGGGTCCCACGAGACCCGGAGGGACGGAAGGAGATTCGTCTGTAACCCGGGACTTCGTGGACGATGGACGTCATACTAGCCCTTTAGTCGAACCAAGTTCGGAGAATTACCGGGTGCGAGTTCGGTTTTGCTAAGGAGCATTTTTCCCGTTCGTAAAACCTCAGTTTGTCTAAACTTAAGTTAAGACTGAGATTGTATAGGACAGACAAAAACAACTCGTGGAGTGAATCGGAACGATCCGCAGTCAAAGGAGTAGTTATCTTGTACTATTAATATAGGAGAAAAGTCGACACTTGTCAGTTGGTTAAGTGGTTGTGGTTTATTAGTCGTCAATTAGTTACAACAACCCTGAAGGGTCCACCGTGATCGCTATTTCTCGTACGGACGGTGACGTCCTCTGTGGCCTCTGTACCTAAGTCAGGGACCCAGGACTTCTAGGGGACCTCCTCCCGTACCGTCGGGTGAGGTTATAAGAACGGACCTCTTAGGGTACCTGTCTCCTCGGACCACCCGATGTCAGGTACACCAACGTTTCTCAGTGTGTACTGGTTTCGCTGAATCGTGTGTGTTAGTCACAACAAAAAACGGAACTACTTACCCTTCTCAATTTTAGTATCCACAGGACGGTCAACGTCTACAGACACCTCTTGGATGACCCGGCCTCTACCTCCTCTAGACTCTTCCCTTGACGAGTAGGGTAGGAAAATTTTATTTCTTCGACCCCGTGTCTCTACAGTATGTCGATAACTTGGTGGTGTGCGACTCGTCGCCTTGTCCGGTAGACCCAGGATAGTTCCACGGGAGACGTAAAATAACTCGACGTAGAGTACTGGGTCCGGTCGTGTCTACGGGAAAAGAGGTCCCAGCGGTCACTAACCCGTCCTTAGTCCGGGGAGTGACCTCCAACATTAGTTTTCGTCGGAACTCGGAACCCCTCCGCCGAGGTTTCCGAGAACGAATCACCCGACTCCGTCTCCGAACTCTGGTTATAGTCGCCGGGACCCGAGGACTGTCGTCCACGTCTACTACTTACCCGTCGAATTGCGCTACCTCGTTTAACTAGTAACGTAGTGGCTGGTGTTGAATAAGTAAAGACGTTTCTCCCGTTAAGTAATGGGACCTACAGTGTGACGGGTACAGTAGCGGTCTCTATTTTCGGGCTTCGGAGCGTCGGACCCAAAGAGTAGTGTAGAGTGGAGATGAATTACTCTCTTGTTCTTACGACGTTATCTCGTGGTCTACGAGTGCCTACGAGGCCCCAGGAAGACTCGGACTGGTGTTGGGGTCTTGGCAAAGAAGAAGTGTTCCTTAATTTGACCTTGTTTGGAGTTCCTGAACATTGTGTGAGTTGTTATCGTTTATTTAACGTAGAAAGTCCTGACAGAATATGAAAGATGGCCCACTACAACTTTTCCTAAGACACCGACGTACCCTCGAGTCAATCTTACTTTGAGTCTTAATTAATCACTATTAATTATTCATCAGTCTATATGTGGTAGACATTAGGAGGTAGGCCACTACCACTACGAACCTAATAAAGTATACCGAGAGTTCAAGACAAACGTCTTCACGTTGTCATAATTCTCATTTCATATCAACTAAATGTTATAACACAATCGATGTCCATATGTCGTTCACTAAATCAATATGTTTACGTATATAGATCCTCTTCCTTTACCGTTGGGTGAGGTCACAAGAACGGACCTCTTAGGGTCCCTGCCCGCTCGGATCACCCGACGGCAGATACCCCAGTGTGTCTCAGCCTGTGCTGACTTCGCTGAATCGTCGTCTGAAAGGATCACCGAGTCTGTCATTTCTTAGACGGCCGTCAGGTTCTCTGGCCCCAAGGTAAGGACCCAACCTTTCTAGGGGATCTCTTCCCTTACCGACGGGTGAGGTCATAAGAACGGACCTCTTAAGGTACCTGTCTCCTAGGACCACCCGATATTAGGTACCCCAGTGTCTCAGTCTGTGCTGCCTCCTTGAAAGTGAAGTACGTATATAAATAAGGAAAAGTCTAAGAAAAGGGTATATCCGATAATGTCTCATGACTTACATCAAGGGACACGATATGTCATCCAAGATAACTAATAGACAAAATACATTCATCACTGTGACTAAAAAATTTAGTTCTTATGTCTCAAATATCTTAACAAGTTTATAATTTCTACTGAAACTTGTAAATTTTTTTTATTTTCTTTTACATCATTTTTATCTTGTCCAGTAATATCTGGTAATTACTTGACAAACGTAGCATAGTAAAGAGTCACGTCATCGAGAGTTAATACCATCAGGACGGGTTTCAAAACAGGTCTATTTAAACTTCCATTTAATGTTCTTTGTATTGTAACGACGACGACGACGATTCAGTGAAGTCAGCACAGACTGAGACACGCTGGGTATCTGCCGTCGGGTGGTCCGAGGGGACAGGGATTTTTGTCTGTTTAATGAGAAATGAGAACAAGCATTATAAACTTTCACGTCAGAGTTGGGTCTCAAATCCATGTTACGGTTTACTATTATTATCAGTTTATTGAAGTCAAACTTTTACTAAATAGAGACCCTCCCTAAAAAAAAAAATTATGTCACTCAAGTTTCACTATTCGTTTTATAATCAGGAACGAACTTAAGACCTTACAAAAAGAAACTCTCTTTTCACTCTAGCATATATTGACCGACCACTGTCGGACGTGTGACTGGATTAGACACCACGGAAGGACTCGAAAACGGTAGTTTATTTATCGACTCGAAGCAGATGTTAAGGGGGAGAGGGCGACTGAAGGCCCTGCGCTACCGACAGACGACAGACTCCGTTAAAAAGACGGACCACAGACCTGGGGTTCGCGAGGTCAAATAACCTCCTGGAGTATGACGACTAATATGTGAGAGGATAGAGAAACGTCATCTTGGTCTGACAGAAGCATCAGTCACTGTTTTTGTTGAAATTGGTCGAAGTGACATTTGCCCTTGAGTCACCAAGAATACTATCTCTACCCGAGTGTACACCTTCATGGACCTCTTGATCTCGAACTCACGAGAGAGAGACGGGTAGGGAAAGAATAGAGTGGAGGTTGGAGACACAACTGGTGTAATACAGGTATAGGAGGTATTCCATAATTCCGTACCCTACATTTGTGATCCTTGAGACGTCTGTATAAAAATGTAGAACTCATATTTGTAGAGAAAGAGGTACACAACATATTTTAGGGTCTGTCTACATATGCGGGAAGCGACCTAGTCAATGATAATAATGACTAACCAACTCAGACCGCATACGACACCGGACCTACCGTCGTACGAAGAAATACATAGACAGGAAAAGAAGGTGATGGGGTGGGGGTGGGGTCGGTATACTTCAGTCTTTCTCCATTAAGACCTTTATTTTCCTTTCTCTTCCTCTTTCTTTTAACCCACTAAATAGTCTTATGTCGTCTCTCCTACGAATAATTTACTTTTGTCGTTGACGGTATTGTTAGAAGGTCATAACCGGTAAAAAATAGGTCATAAATTTGTACAGGTTAGTATAGAATAATTTTTATTTATTACTATTAAAATTTTTCATTTATAGTAGGAAAAAATTAGTACAAGGAGGAAGAGAGATAGGTGAATAGAGAGAGGTAGTCACTTGTCGGTGTAAATAACTTAGTTAAAACCCCCCCGTTCCTCCCGCCAGTAAAGGATCGGTGAGGAGTCGATTAACCATCTATCGAAGGAAATCGGGTCACCAAGAATTGGTCCCTGTGAAAACGAAGGAAGAGGTAACCCGTTTTTTGGGACTACGACCCTTTCTAACTCCCGTCCTCCTCTTCCCAGCTGTCTCCTACTCTACTAACCTACCGTAGTGACTAAGTTACCTGTACTCAAACTCGTTTGAGGTCTTCTATCACTTCCTGTCCCTTCGGACCGTACGACGTCAGGAACCCCAGTGTTTCTCACCTTGGACTGAATCGTTGACTAGTCGTTGGGTGGGGGACCCTGTCAACCGTGACAGACCCTTGTCAAAATAAATGGTGTTTACCCTTCCACGTTGACCACGGAGCACTCACCTCCAGTCCTTATGACGATTTGTAGGACGTAAGGTGTCGTGTCGGGGAGTATTACTTCTCGACTTTTCGGACTTTACGGTAATCACGGCTCTAACCCTTTAGAACCTGGGAGGAGGATCTCAATAGGGGAAGTAAGGATTAACGGAGTGAATAAGAAAATATCTGGAGGGACCCTCTGGTAAGTTTGAGGGTTGGCTACGACTTTATTGTCGGTGGTGTTTTGTCCCTTCTTTCTCTTTTTTTGTTTTGTTTTGTTTTGAACGGTAAATAACTCGTAAATGGTCTACGAGTCGTCACCTGACTCAAAATACATTGACGGTAAAGATTAGAAGAGTTTCCGTCGTACTCTATCCATGATGATAAAATGGATTTGAGAGTGTAGGAAGGGTCTCCCTTTAGGTTCTAGGTTCGAGTTTAGGTAGACTACCGTTTCAGACACTGAAATTACTGATTTGTCATTTTTGAAGACCTTGGGAGTGACATAGGTGGACCTTCGACACTTCAAACCGAAGCAGGAAGGAGGAGGCCCTGCAAATGTGTAACACTTTGACCCGTGTTGCACTGGGACGTGGGTCGAAGAGGGTCCGAGACCTTGGACGGGACGAAGACCACGACGTCAGAGTCGAGTAGTAGAAAAGAAGGAGGAGGTCTCCTGTTCTTCTAAGGTCATAAGATACCTCGTCCCCACTCTCTCTTTTACTCTCTCTCTCCTAATTATATAGAGATCATATAAAAATTTGTCACTACTATTCATGTAACGTCTCGTGAGATTTTTAAAATAATATACATATATAGATATATATCTATATTTTATAGTGGTTCTTCGTTATTTTTTCTTAAGGTCTGACCCTGATTGTATATTTATCTACGATACATGACGCACGAGAAAGACCTACCAGTGGTTCGTATCCTTGTATAAGTTTGGAGTACCTTCAGGTGGTCTAAGTTAACTGGAATGTAGTAAAAAAAGTGTCTCATAAATAATTGTCAAATGACCTTATACAAAACTCTGTACGATTAGTTTACACCAACAACATTATGTTTGTCTTCAGTGGTATGGACAGAGAGGTAGAGGCAGAGAAAATATGTGTGTGTGTGTCTTCGTTTTCAATTTGAGACGGATGACTTCCACTTCCCGGACCCCTGGTCAGAGGACGGGGGTCGTGTGTCATCGTTACTCATACGGATTACAGTTCTAGAACCGAAGACAGATGGTGGGGGTGATTGTCCTCAGGGTCGAGAAACTTCTTTACCAACTAATGTCCCGATTCCGTTCCCTTTAGTTTGTAGAATTCAATCTTACTACCTCTGTAAGTCTTCCTGTATCCTCGGTCGAACTTCTTCGAAGGTGGCCGGTTTAGACCATGTTAAACCACTACATATCAATTACATATCAATTATTGTGTCCTTTGGTAGGTGGTCATGATTATATGTAATTATTTACTTGTACAATTTACTCTACCTGTGTCTTTTGGTATAAATGTATCAAAGTTTAATGGAGAAGTGTTTTGTGAATTATTAATGTCTCCCCTTTCTCAATGAAATACCTTTTGACCGTCTACTGTTGAATTAACTTACTTAATTTACTCCTAGTGGGATTTACCTTGTTTGGTTTTAGGACATGGTGACTATCCTACAAGACTTCTATGTACTGAAGACACTATAAGAAAAGCTCTCTACGTAATAGATTTAGACTAGTACTTCTTTGTCTGTTTGGATTTGACTTTCTCTTACCATAAGTTTTCGAAGTTCCAACACTTTTCTATTCTTTTTTTTTTACTTCTGTGTAGGATATAACTTCCAAATTTCTGTACTGTTCCTTTCCGTTGTCCACCAAGACTGAATCTGACAAAAGAGATTTTAGGTAAACCCCTGTAAACCGTTCTGAACTTATCCTGAAGTCCTAAGATACCATCATTACGCAGTCATAATTAAAGGACTAAAACTTCTAAGACAACAATACACACTCTGATAAAAGCAAACATCTTTTATGGCGACGTCACAAATCTCATTACCCGTTAGACCAGTCGCGGAATGAGCGGTTACAAAGTATCCTTTTCTAAGAAACCAGACTGGTCCCTGTATTTTTCGGACGGATTGAGTTTTGATACAAGAAACTTTTACACAGGTACACAGACTACCGATGTAAATTTGATTTCTTTAGAGAAAAACATATAGACGTTCTCATTATTTTAGGTACGTCGGGGTAGAGAAATTCTCCTCTGGGATCTCTAGACCCGATGTGTCTCCGTCTCTCTCTCTTTCTCTAACTCTACCTTTTAGTTTCAACAAATGTGTAATTAATGAGTCACTCTAGACAATGACCAGGGAAACCCTTGACTCTTCACAGAAGGGTCTTCTTTATGATCAGAGTAGGAGGTTGAGTCTGTAGAGGTTCTCTAAAGGTGTAAGTAATAGGGTAAACAAGGAGTTTGTGGGGTATCTCCGTCTTGTTTGTGTCTAGGCAGGGTAAACTACGTTATTCTTTGATGCAGGTGGTCTTTACTTCCCTGAATGGTCGTGGTGTGTCTACCGTCTATTACCAAGTCACTCAGTTTAGGTCTTGACAGACTAAAGTGTTAGGGAAACCTCAAATGGGTGACGGAAGGATCCAGTGTGACCTATCACAAAGAAAGTTTCTTTACTATCGTCAATCGGGTATTATCCTCTTCCGTTACCGTGGGGTGAGGTCATGAGAACGGACCTTTTAGGGTACCTGCCTCGTCGGACCTTCCGACGTCAGGTACCCCAACGACTCCCAGCCTGTGCTGACTCGTTGAAGTGAAAGTGAAAAGTGAAAGTACGTAACATCTTCTTTTACCGTTGGGTGAGGTCACAAGAACGGACCTCTTAGGGTCCCTACTCCCTCGGACCACCCGACGGCAGATACCCCAGCGTGTCTCAGCCTGTGCTGACTTCGCTGAATCGTCGTCGTCGTCGTCGGGTATTAATGATTTCATCGTAGTAAGGAGAAGTCAGGGGTGTAAGACGTAACCGATTTACGTACAATCTCCTGAAACAGGACTCAAAAGGGTAGAACTTTATATTACGTTAGGACAAAAACCGTTTTACGTATGA
Organism: Capra ibex; assembly: GCA_006410555.1. Lineage (NCBI taxonomy): Eukaryota > Metazoa > Chordata > Mammalia > Artiodactyla > Bovidae > Capra > Capra ibex. The sequence continues at coordinate 3,828,398 of SJYO01042875.1, read as the reverse complement.
ACACCGGTCAGTGAGTCCACTTAAACCCGAGGGGTAAAGTTTATACCTCTACCCTCACCCCACCACTTTTCTGAAACGTCTATTTCTATTATGTATTTAGGAGACCAGACGTCTCCAGAACCTGGTGAGTGATGAAGGTGTACGGGAGAAGGACGGGATATTGGAAGGGTGGAGTTCTGGAACTCCACTCTAGGAACAGGGAAAGAGTTTCCGAGTTAAGGGACTAGTAAGAGCTCACCTGTCGAGACTAGGAGTCGGGGTAGGGGTGTCCAACGGAAGAGGAGGAAGGGACGAGGACAAAGTAACGGAAGTAGAAAGTAGGGTCACGATTGTTTCTAGAAATAATCTAAAGTTCCTTTAAAACGTCGACTCTTTAAATAATTAAAAAGGGAGACCGATGGTTTTTTTTGGTTATTAGCAATAGTCTCTTAAATTTTCTCTCACTTTCATCCTCTCTCCTCAAATCCAACCCCCACTCCCTTTATTTGTCTATGACAGATCAAGATTCTACGAAAATTACAGGTCTTAGAGGGTGCTCTGTAGAAGCGTAAAAGAGTGTGATCCAAGACGCACTTAACCGTTCGTCGGAGCCCCTGCCATTTTTGAGACCTATCTTCTCTCTCTAGTGACACCCGACTTCACAAGTATTTTTCGAAGTATGTCCTTCTCCCATGTGCCCCTACTTGATTTCCCTCTGTTTCCGGACACCAATATCTTTTGCGTCTGTCCTCGACACACAGACCAAGTCCTGACACTAGGGCCTTGATTCTTATTATAACTCGCTTGATATTTATAATCACCCAAACACAAGTTATCTTCTTTTCACCTTTCTTCCTTTCCCATCTTCTATCCTCCTTTGATCCCTCCCCCTTCCCCTTCCTACCCTAAACTTACGTTCGATCTCACCATTTTCCGTTACCTGCAACACACTTTCTAACGAAGATTAGTAGTCAAACCAACACAGAAATGAACCTTACGGGACGAGAAGGGGTGAGGGGTGGTGGTAGCGGAAGTCCTTTTTCCGACAAAAAGAGAATCTTTGTGACTGACACATGAAGTGTAGGTCAGGAAAGAAACGAGTACTTGACCCTAAACTATGTTTATAGGTGGGACACTAAGTCCCTTTACACTCGGGGTAGGGAAAGACTCTCGATTGGTACTAATCAGATTCGGTTATACTACCTAAGAGGAACGGTCAAACTAGTCCCAACCGTACACTTGGAGGACCCGTCACTCTATATCACCCCTAGTTCGTTACCAGACCTCTTTACACAGGAACGAGGACTTCTCGTGTGGTATTTACTACCAATGAAAGACTAGAGTCCGAGACGGAACAGACTGGTCCTTCGGACTTTTACAAGACGGACGAACTCTGGTGCTTCCACTCAGGAAACTGTGTGTCCGGTCGTGACTGAAATAGTCTCACCCATCTACCTTTGTACCCAGGGCTATCGTACAACTCGACGACTTACCTTGTTGAGAGGGATAGTGACGGAGACACTATGTTCGTTGTGAAGCACAGAAATACCTGACTCGAGTAAAGTCAGTATAAAAAGGTCAAGAACCTCTGTCTTCGCGACTTCGGAGACGTCGTGGAGGTGGACTACACTAGTTCAGGGAGCGTCGTAGAGTTCGAAGTAGGGGTTGGTCGCAACGACGAAAGGGAGAAATATAGGGCCGGTATAGTTCAACAGGTACCAAGGGGTTTGTGTAGAGAGAGATGTGCAAACGTAAACAAGTGGACCAAAAGTAAACCAGAGGGGAAGGTACAAGACACGAGTCGGGGAGTCAGAACAAACCGAGAAACACCGGGACACCTGACATCAGACGGTCCGAGGAGACACGTACCCCAATAGATCCGTTTTTATGACCTTACCCAAGGGTAAAGGAGGAGATCCTTTAGAGGGGTCGTGTCTCTAGTTTACGTGTAGAGAATTCAGAGGCCACGACCTCCCACCGTCGTGGACCCCTGAGTATCCCGCCTAACATAAACGAGAGGGTTTTGATTGACCCTACATTGAAGGAGACTAGACACTCGGATATCGTACCTCCAGTCTTCGTACCTGGGGTTTCGAACCTACGAAGACCCGAAACTTAAAGTCGAGACGGTGGATGATGTAAACACTAGAATTTGTTAAACGGATTAGGGAAAAACGAAATCAAGGAAGTAGAGAATTTACCTTTATTGATAGTCAAGTCAAGTCAAGTCAGCGAGTCAGCACAGGCTGAGAAACGTTGGGGTACTTAGTATCGTGCGGTCCGGAGGGACAGGTAGTGGTTGAGGGTCTCAAGTAAGTTTGAGTACAGGTTGCTCAGTCACTACGGTAGGTCGGTAGAGTAGGAGACAGCAGGGGAAGAAGAGGACGGGGATTAGGGAGGGTCGTGGTTCCAGAAAAGGTCACTCAGTTGAGAAGCGTAGTCCACCGGTTTCATAATCTCAAAGTCGAAGTCGTAGTCAGGAAGGTTACTTATAAGTCCTGACTAAAGGAAATAATAACTGACCAAACTGGAGGAACGTCAGGTTCCCTGAGAGTTCTCAGAAGAGGTTGTGGTATCAAGTTTTTGTAGTTAAGAAACTACGAATCGAAAGAAGTGTCAGGTTGAGAGTGTAGGTTTGTACTGATTCCCTTTTTGGTATCGGAACTGATCTTTCTGGAAACAACCGTTTCATTATAGAGACGGAAAGTTATACGATAGATCCAACCAGTGTTGAAAGGAAGGTTCCTCATTCACAGAAAATTAAAGTACCGACGTCAGTGGTAGACGTCACTAAAACCTCGGGGTTTTTTCATTTCAGACTGTGACAAAGGTGACAAAGGGGTAGATAACCGGTACTTCACTACCCTGGTCTACGGTACTAGAAGTAAAAGACTTACAACTTGAAATTCGGTTGAAAAAGTGAGAGGAGAAAGTGAAAGTAGTTCTTCGAAAAATCAAGAAGAAGTGAAAGACGGTATTCCCACCACAGTAGACGTATAGACTCCAATAACTATAAAGAGGGTCGTTAGAATTAAGGTCGAACACGAAGAAGGTCGGGTCGTAAAGAGTACTACATGAGTCGTATATTCAATTTATTCGTCCCACTGTCATATGTCGGAACTGCATGAGGAAAAGGGTAAACCTTGGTCAGACAACAAGGTACAGGTCAAGATTGACAACGAAGGACTGGACGTATGTCTAAAGAGTTCTCCGACCAGTCTACCAGACCATAAGGGTAGAGAAAGTCTTAAAAGGTGTCAAATAACACTAGGTGTGTCAGTTTCCGAAACCGTATCAGTTATTTTGTCTTCATCTACAAAAAGACCTTGAGAGAACGAAAAAGTTACTTGATCGGCCACAACCGTTAAACTAGAGACTAAGGAGACGGAAAAGATCTCGGTCGTACTTGTAGACCTTCAAGTACCAAGTGTATAACGACTTCGGACCGAACCTCTCAAAACTCGTAATGAAATGATCGCACACTCAACTCACGTTAACACGTCATCAAACTCGTAAGAAACCGTACCGGAAAGAAACCCTAACCTTACTTTTGACTGGAAAAGGTCAGGACACCGGTGATGACTCAAAAGGTTTAAACGATCGTATAACTCCCGTCGTGAAAGTGTCGTAGTAGAAAGTCCTAAACTTTATCAAGTTGACCTTAAGGTAGTGGAGGTGATCGAAACAAGCATCACTACGAAAGATTCCGGGTGAACTGAAGTGTAAGGTCCTACAGACCGAGACCCACTCATTAGTGTGGTAGCACTAATAGACCCAGCACTTGGAGGCAGGTATCAAGTAGTCCGTGAGACAGATAGTCTAGATCAGGGAATTTAGATGAAGAGTGAAGGTGACATATTAGTATTCCCTAAACTACATCCAGTATGGACTTACCAGATCACCAAAAGGGGTGAAAGAAGTTAAATTCAGACTTAAACCGTTATTCCTCAAGTACTAGACTCGGTGTCAGTCGAGGGGTAGAACAAAAACGACTGACATATCTCGAAGAGGTAGAAACCGACGTTTCTTATATTAGTTAGACTAAAACCACAACTGGTAGACCACTACAGGTACACATCTCAGAAGAGAACACAACAACCTTCTCTCACAAACAATACTGGTCACGTAAGAGAACCGTTTTGAGATAATCGGAAACGGGACGAAGTAAGGTATGAGGTTCCGGTTTAAACGGACAATGAGGTCCACAAAGAACTGAAGGATGAAAACGTAAGGTCAGGGGATCTTACTTTTCCTGTAGAAAAAACCCACCATCAAGATCTTCCAGAACATCCAGAAGTATCTTGGTAAGTTAAAGTCGAAGAAGTCGTAATGACCAACCCCGTATCCGTACCTAATGGCACTGTCACTTATCTAACGGAACCTTTACTTGTCTCTAATAAGACAGCAAAAACTCTAACGTAGGTTCATGACGTCAAGTCTGACAAAACAACTCGCACTACCGACGAGGTAAAGAAGACTCCTTAAGGACGGACGTCATCATCTATATTATCAGTAGACTCAATTTAAGTGGGTAAGGTCAGGTAAAATCAAGTAACTAAGGATCTTACAGCTGCAAGTGAGAACGGTAGAGGACAAACTGGTGAAGGTTAAACGAACTAAATACCTGGACTGTAAGGTCCAAGGATACGTTATAACGAGAATTGTCGTAGTCTGGAACGAAGATAGTGGTCAGTGTAGGTGTTGACCCATAACACAAACGAAACCGAGGTAGGGAAGAAAGAACGACCTCAATAAAGAGGTGACTAGAGGTCATCGTATAACCCGTGGACGACTGGACCCCTCAAGGGGAAAGTCACAGGATAGAAAAACGGAAAAGTATGACAAGAACCCCAAGAGTTCCGTTCTCTTCACTTCTTGACTTCACCGAACGGTAAGGGAAGAGGTCACCTGGTGTAAGACAGTCCGGAGAGGTGGTACAGGGCGGGTAGAACCCACCGGGGTGTCCCGTACCGAATCAAAGTAACTCAATCTGGTCCGACACCAGGTACACTAATCTAACTGATCAAAAGACACTAATACCAAAGTCACAGACGGGAGAGTACGGGAGAGCGTTGTGGATGGTAGAATGAACCCAAAGAGAATGGATCCTACCCCATAGAGAAGTGCCGACGAGGTCGTTTCCCGTCGACGATGAGGAATGGAACGTGCTCCCCATAGAGGAGTACCGACGGGGAGGACTGGAACCTGTACCTTATCGAGGAGAACCGGGAGGACTCGCGCGTCGACGACGAGGAACCAGCACCCCAGCGAGGAGAGCCGGTGCGAAGACGCACCAGACCTTTATTGATATCATGGAAGGGATTATCTCATGAATATTTTTTACTGTACTTGAGTATATACATTATCGTGACTCTTGTCACAGGTCGTATATCATTCGTGACGGATTTAGGTGACAAACCAAGATAAACGGCTAAAACATAGACAGAAGTGTAACGTATCCACTCAAACACCTGAGACACTCCCGTCTTTAAACAAAAGAAGCTAAGAAATACGAGTTGTGGACAGTATCTCGGTGCGTAACGATTTCTTTCACGATATGTACTTTGTCTGTTTGTTTTAGAACACCTTACCCTACTGGACCCTACTTTATCCTACCTTTCCGTATCTCACGGACTCAACTCACCTTGTCTGAGTCGGTACACGTTCTGTTCACGTCAATCCGTGGTACGCCTCGATTCGGACAGACGCCATCACAAACACGTGACTTGTAGTCCGGTCTTCATACCTAAAAATAGAACTGCTCTAATCCCTTCGTAACTACTAGAACTAGACGTCTTGACGTGTCAGTGTTCACATAGTCCTTCTACTTAAACGGAGAAATTTCTCGAAAGGACTCTATATTAAATATATGGTATTATGAGTGGGTAACATTCACATGTAAAATCGTTGAAAACCATTTAAATGTCTCAACATATTGGTAGAGGTTTTAGGTTAGAATCTTGTAAACTTAGTCCGAAGAGATCGTCACACCCAATTTGTCACTTGTGACAATACATTGATCTGGTGAATCCCCGGGTCAGCACATCCAAACCGGTCGTTCCTTCCACCATCGTCGTTCTTACTCACAGACAGAAGAACGAAATGAGGTTCGCACCTGAGGTTGGGGACGTAAGGTACTCCAAACCAGGAAAGTCAGATAAGCGAAGGAGGAGTCTGAGGTGTACATATATATGAAATAATACATGAAAAAGATGAACGGGACGGGAGAGTAGACACTCGCGGAAGTACAAATCCTAATACCGATAAAATGGAAAAAGAGGGTTCAAACATGGGACCGTCGTCCTGGACCGTGTATCATCCGTCTCTAAATTTTACCAATTCTTTGAGTTCTTGAAGTAAGTAATATATCAAGACTGAGAGTTGAGGGGACACCTTTGCCCGATTGTAAGGACATCACACATTGGTAGGTCCACTCTCACGTCAATACTTATATTTCTGAAGCTTAATAATAAAGGATAAACCGTGGATGTCCGGTTCACGGTAGTCGGTGGACCAGAATACGTCGACAACGGAGACTCGTTCCGGTGGACCGACAAGGGGCTCAAGAACAACATAATTTCGACTTGAACCGGAAAGTACCAAAATTAGAAGAAGAGAGACACCACACCACCACCAAATCCGTGATTCAGCACAGACTGAGAACACTGGGGTACCTGACATCGGGTGATCCGAGGAGACAGGTACCCTAAGAAGTCCGTTCTTATGATCTCACCCAACGGTAAAGGAAGAGGTCCCCTAGAAGGGCTAGGTCCCTAGCTTGAGTCCTGAGGACGTGACGACCGTCTGAGAAAGGCTGACTCGGTAGACGTGGACCTTCACAAGAGACTTAGGACGTGGTAACCAGAGACAGATCGAAGAAGTCACGTCCCCCTCAGGAGTGTTCAACGAGTCCCCCTCAGGAGTGTTCAACAGGGCCTACCCACCTCACACGTGTACACGAAGTCCCGTCATTTAGTCACAGAACCAAACGCGTTCTTTCCGTAAGTGACGTCCGTGTGGAAGGATTTTATTCGACACACTCCGACCTCCGTCCCATCCCGGTCATAGGACCTGGGACCCCCGATGGACCCAGATTGTAGGGTCCGCAGGTCCCATTTCTACAGTATTTTCGACCGTCCTCCTACTCTTCGGCATCTGGGGTTCCCTCCAACCTTCAGTTTTGAGTCTCTTCTCCCTGGTCAAGATGTCCTCCGAGACAGAACCCTCGAATCTCTCTACTCAAGTCTACCTCAAGTTGAACTCGACTCTCCTACCAATCGACACCGGTCGCTAGTTCCCAGTTCCGAAGTCGACTTGAATGGTCGGGACTCCCGGACTCACATCAACAGAATGAGGTTCAACCGTGTGAGGTGACCGACCGAGTCCTCCCTCGGAATCTCGTCGTCCCGTCGTAACCCCACACACACACACACAGACGTCCACCACATTGGATTCTCTCTCCCAGGGTTAGCACAAATAGAAACAAGATCCGAAAACCCAGGAAATTCAGAATTGTGGCGACCTGTGTGTCGTTTTTTATTTATTTATAATTCAATTACTAATAACTCAACTTAATTCCTTTACTTTGAAACTCTTTACTGCTCCCCGTCTCTCTTAGGAAAGGACCCTTACAAGAAGAAAAAAGAAAATATTATCGTTCTTCATAGATTCTCTCTACTAGTTAAGAAGAGACCTTAATAGGGGGACACATGAATTTCATTACTTAACGATAGGTAGACGTCTTGTTAGATGACCATTTTATACTTCCGGGAGTATTACGCGACACCAAACATGGTCACCCGACAGGAGTTTACCCCGGTTCTCGACCTGTACCAGAGGTCTCGGGCAGGTATGTAGTCGCCTTTCCCCTCGTCACCTTTTCACGGACTTTCGTTTGAATTACATTCTGGACGAACCCCTGTGCCCCCTAACAACCCCGGGGGTCCCCAATATTTCGACGGTGGTAGGTCGGTATCTCGTCACGGTACCTAGACGGCACTCTTTTTTTTACAGTCACAAAGAACACCTGTGCCCCTTAGTGCACAAACCTCAACTTCCCCGTACTAAGACCTCCGACATAAACAGTTCACTGTTTCTTATACGGGAGGGGGGTGGTTCTTTGGACAAAAGACAAGGGTAAACGTGATTATACACTGAACCCTCTGACAGTAGGTCGGAGAATTCCCAGAGTTAAAAGGATAGACATTTACCTCCTAACATTATCATAGGAACAGAGGTATCCTTTCTTACGAAACACTCTGACTTTACTCCATTATACGTATATTTACTACCGTTTACATGTTTCACGACAAGTTCACAAAATGTCGTGTCACCTCACACTTAATTCCCTTACATCGTTCTTTCGTCACAATTCCTCCTGGTCAAGTATAAAGACAGTGACGAAACGTACTGACTCGTCTCCTCTCAATGGATCTAATTTATTTGGTTCAATGCGTTTAGAGATGTGTTTAGAGGAACATGAAGTCAAAGGAGTAGACATTTTTGCCCCATTTACGAACAGAACATCTAACGATTCTTTTAATCTTTACTACACACGGTTCTTTTAACCGAACCATATTCCGAGGTTTTCAGTTTTATATAAAACACTTGAAACAAAATCACATAGACGGAGGGGCTAACCTGACACTCGAAAGACTCCCGTCTTTTCTACACAGAGAGAAACGGCGACTCAAATAGTACAGTGAACTGTCAAGTCATTTTTTATTATTTAGACATATTTTGTTTACTTTATATCATGGTCCTAGTTGATCCTCAGTCTCTTGTCGCCGATAATAATTAAATAGAAATTTGAAGTTAAGGTGAACGTGGAAATAGAACAGGATTTAGAATTTATACAAAGAAAGATGGGTCGGAGGTTTTCGTTTCCATAAACAGTTAGAAACCTTTACGAGTAAAGATATAAATAAGTTGGTTATTTATAAATACCTCACAAGTGGGTGACCCAGTGACTCCATGTTCCACCTTTTGATGTGGATCAGGCACCGGAACAACCTTCTTATAACCCAACCGGTTTTTCAAACAAACCCAAAAAGGTATTTTACAACGGTTTTTTGGGTCTACGTCAAAAACCGGTTGGGTCATTATCGATCAAGAGTATTTACGTTCTAATCCCCTGGTGAAAATTAATAGGCCCAACTGAAGGGTCTCTTGTCACCCCGAAGGTCAACTGTATACTTCCTTTTCAACCCCTATTTTTTTCCTTTCCCTTTTGTAATGAATCTACAATACCCGTTCCGTTCCACAAGGCCTACGGATATACTTCCAATTACCATCTCCCACCCCTCCGACCCCTTCTCCCTTCACTCCTCTTTCACCGACAAGGTCCCTGGTTGGTACTTCTAATATAAGTCTCAAGGACAAAAAACAAAAAGGACCCTCATGAACCCTTAGTACCTTCTAAAATTCCTTTTCTCTCTTACTGCCCTAAAGGTGAGTCCTTGGTAATAAGACCGAGTCACACGTCCTACCAGTCTCTGTCTTCGTTCCAATGACAGCTAGCATCTTAGTCGACTCGGGTTGTAAGAAGGCACTCTGTGATCCAGACGATGACGATTCAGTGAAGTCAGCACGGGCTGAGACACGCTGGGGTATCTGCCGTCGGGTGGTCCGAGGGCGCAGGGACCCTAAGAGGTCCGTTCTTGTCACCTCACCCAACGGTAACGGAAGAGGCTATGGTCCGGATGCGAATATTTTAATTTCGTCTAATCTACAGACTGTGCGTGACAGGTTTGTTACTACCTGGTAAGTGTGGAAGAGAATACAAGTCTGAGGACCTCAGCTTCTGGACGCAGGACTGTAAGTCGCCCAAAAAGGTCGGGGATTCCTCTGTCCGTCCCGAGCTGCTGGGTACAAACGACTAGTCAGAAGGAAAGGTTTCTGTGTCTGTTCCACGGTCCGGGACCCGTCTCGACACGGTTTACTCTTGTTCTACCTCTGTGCACACCCAAGTAAACAATAGACTCTAAGTGGGAAGTCTAATCTGTCTCACCTTTCTAACTATGGTTTCCCGAATTTCCGATAGTCTTTTAGATTACAAATGTCGAACTTTTAAGGGACCTCTCTCTTTCCGAAAGACCTCTGACAGTCTGTACACGGACTACTGCACGATTCACGTGGGGGTCAAAGTCGTCCAAATATTTCACACACTCTCCCACCCGAAACCCTGGTCTTTCTGAACCGAAGTAACAGTCGTGACTATGAACGATTGAGTCGTTGAAACTCGTTCAGGGAATTGTGCAGTCTATCCCAATAGTAGTCTTATTTTACTCCCGCACGTTCTTACACGAACTGCAGACTAGTCGAGTCCTATTTAGAACAACACGATTATCAACGACTACGTCACCACCACCACCACCAGTACTACCACCACAGCGTGTCGAACCACTAAACCTTGTAGTCGGATGTCGGTCTCCTTGGGGTCCACACGGTCAGTGATTCTACACCAGAACCCGCTCAATGAGTTACAGAGGAGGAACCAAAAAGTAAAGACATTTTACCCCTATTAATATCATAAATAGAGTTTCCTAACGATACTTTTAATTTAGATTACTCAGTGTCAACAATTGACACTTCTATCAAAGACCTTGTACCATTCATACTTATACGTGAAATATTTATATACTCGATTAATTGTGGAGTTTGTTATTACATCCTACACATATAGGGATTTATCTCCTTCTTAACGAAGGAATGGAACGTCCACTACTGCGACTTTATCTGTCCACTATAATGACACAGTGGTCGGATTTCCCACCCTTACCTTAAACTTAGAACAAAAGGGGTTCCCGTTCTGTCACGAGAGCTGACACCCTCCTCTTCGAAATAAGAAAAGGACCAAGTAGGGTTTAGAACACTGGGTTCCTCCTTGCACGAAGCCCTCATTTCCTGTAGAGAGTTTTTCGAGTGTAAATAATGAGTCACAGAAGACAAACGATCCGGGTGTGTAACATAATAAATTAAGAGTGTTGTAAGGATACACGAACCGTCACAACGGAGAATTAATTTCTACTTCTGTCACTCCGTGTCTCTCGAAGTTAAAGAACGAGTCCTAGTGTGTCGATAACACTTTATCGTCTTTGCCCTGAGTTTAAGTCCATACGTTTTGGGACTTTGGGTACGAGAATTTGGGACCCTAGAGAGTCGGAATTAAGGGAATACGTCTCCTGTCACCCTATGGGAAGAACCTTGAGTCAGGTCCTAGACAAAATAAACTTCACATTACAGATAGTCACACACAAGCCGGTCGAATCCGTACTTTTGGCGATTCCCTTTACTATGGAAAACATTAGTGAGAATTGGTGTTGGATCTCCCCATAATAGGGGGTTTGAAGAAATATGTACTCTTTTTTATTTTCGAGTCCCTTCAATTCAGTACAGGAGTTCAAACGTGTCGATCCTGTCCTTTTCCCGACCTGGTGCGTACTGATTGTCAGACTGAGACCCTTTGGTCTGGATAAAGGGGTTGTCCGTGGCACAAGGGCCCACGTGTATTTACAGTTGTCTCTTACTACCCGGTCGGTAGTAAACGTAGTACGGAGTCGGACGCCTCGATTTACTTAAGTTTTCGGTGCAAACCAAAAAAATGTTCCGGTAGTGCATCCACAAATCGTCGGACCGATTGAAGTAGTGCGAGGGTCCGAATCAACCCCCCATAACGGAAGGGGTATTCCAACGGAATTGCCGTGTGAGTCGAGGCAATTAACGTTTCACAGACACACATAATCGACGTCGACCGCGACGAAAGCTACCCATGAGGTCCCGGGAAATACCCCGAACCTTCTTATGAACGTCTTGTAACCGTGGAGGCACCGACACTCTTTTCTTTAGCCCGAAGAAACTAGGTTCCGTAGTTCCGTAGAGAAACCTCGTTATCAAAGAGTAAACACCTTCACCCCGACTAGAAGCCGTCCACTCCTTGTCCCGTTCACCGTCGACATTTTTATGACTTCACGCAAGTCTGGGCAAGAACTCATAGACGAAGGACTCAGGGTTGACGGGGACTACTGGGGTCGGGGAGACGTTCCTGAGGGGTCTATCGAGGAACTAGGTCTTTTATTTCCTGAATGGGAAAGAATCTCTTCCGAGACCCTGGGACGGTACACGGCTAACCAACTAACCGTCACAAACGATACGTGGAAGACAAGGTAAGAAACTGACAATGAAGACGGACTTCTGTAATAAATTGATCTTCTGTCCCGTCAGGTCTTGTCAGTCTGGTAGAGTCGTAATACAAAACAGAACAGACTGCAGAACGTGTCTAGGTACGTCTAAGGTCACATTAACCATACAAGGTGGATACCGTAAATTTACCACTATAAAATCAGTTACCACTTAAAAGGAACTGAAAGAAAAAGAATCATTTTAAGTCCTTACGAGAAACAGTCATTCATCGTCGAAGGTCTCCTGACGACAGAGGATAGTTGTAATCGATCCAGGACAAAAGTAGGCCGAGAGAGGAGGACGGAACATTTTACTTACGAGACCAAATTAACGAATTCACGAGAACAAACAGTAGGTCTGAACAGAACCGGACGGACAGAGTGTTTGTCCTCTGTCTTAGCGGCCGAAGAGACACCCCTCTGGACGGAACCCAGGTGGACACGAGGCCGAGGAGAGGACAGACAGATTTTACCCGGACTCTCCTCCGTTCTTTCGTGTTTATTCTGGTAGTACTCCAGAACCTTTGTCGATCAGAATGGGTAAGGACGTCGTGACTCGACCTTCCTCACCTCTCGTCCATTATTCTTCGTCGATCCTCCTTTCGAACCCCATTTACGTCCGTCAAACAAAATCTCTCCGACTTTAGTCGAGGACAGAGAGGTTTGCGGGTAATTGTCAGAGAGGGGTGGGGAAATAATCGTGTCCATCAAGACTCAGACGTTATCGTCTCTGGGTTTTATTTCGGACGAAGACGTACTCTGCCGCCACCCTAAAGAGGACCCACTTTCAAGTCTCCCTCCAACGTCCCGCCTTACCATTCGAGACATGAGGTCCCCGCGAGTATCTAAGTCTGAGGGTGGACGAAAGACGGGAGGACTCTCGGTCGAGAGTAACCTCCCGAGGTTCTACCATGAGGTCTGTGACGTAGGTGCGGCACTCGTCCTCCTACCCCCGTACCCTTCTTTCGTGTTGCATTTCGGTCAACGAAGGGCTCCTCCTCGACGTCATTTGAAGAAGGTGCATTTAGGGGAACCGGTTTTTTCTGAGACCACCAGTGTAGGTCGGAAGTTCCTTCCGCCCCCTTACACAAATAAGACACTTCGGTCTCTAACTCGATTTTATAGATAACATGCACTGACTCACGATTCAGTGACATTAACACAGACTGAGAAACGTTGGGTTACCTGACATCGGACGGTCCGAGGACACAGGTACCCTAGAAGGTCCGTTCTTATGACCTCACCCAATGGTACGGGAAGAGGACCCCTAGAAGGACTGGGTCCCTAGTTTGAGCTCTGAGAGTACGGAGGACGCGACCGTGACCCCACGAAACGGTGTTCGCGGAGGACCCTTGGTGGGGCATGAGGTTGTTTACAGACAATGACACCTTCTTTCTTTCTCGTCGTGACTCCAGGTGGGATCCAGACAAACAGGAATACAACGTAACCTGTGGACCGGTACACAGACAGAAGTGGCGACCTTGAGATTCTTCCGCCACCGACATAGATGAACTGACCGAGGTCTAAAGTGGATATTTCACGAAATGTCGTCTACAGGGGTTGGAGGTCTGGCACGTGGAAATGGAGGAGAGTCTAATAATCTACTCTTTATTTCCCCTGTTATTTGCATTACGCGAACTTAGTAGATCTTTGGTAGGGGGGTGGGGGCCTTTTAAGTACCTTTTTAACAGAAGGGACTTTGGCCAGGGACCACGGTTTTCCAACCCCTGCGCCGACGTGTCCTTAGACAATTTCGTGGGCGCAAGAGACCACAGTAAGGTCGTGAATTTAGGACGTTTCCGAAGGGTCACTGGAACCGTGGTTTAGGTTCGAATAGTAGTACCGGAGACTCCAAGATGGAGAGATTTGAGTTTGCGCGAGATGGGTGGAGGGTGGGGAGTAGTAGCAGTGAGTCGATTTGGTCGTAGCAAAGACACGGACGTCGAACGGAGATTCCCGGGAAACATGGACGGTGGAGACGGACGGTGCGAGAGGAACTCGTCACGAGTGACTCGACCGAAGAGAAGTGACTCTAGGACCGAGTGTAGATTGAGAACTATAAAGGGACTGTAACGGACTGGGACGTATACAAACGGGGTGGTAGTGACAGTACGGTATTCTCTATGTCAGAGGTATGGGGAATAGTAATAGACTTTAACACCATACATATATACGTACATAACTAAATGAATGACGAGTGACGGAGGGTTCAACCCTATATTCGAGAACCATCCTTCGCTAGAGTGGACAAAACAGTATGTACCATAGGATCTGTGTATCGTTCGACAGTCATTCGTAGACACCAGAGTTAAGGAGGTGACCCAAAGGGACTACCGAGTCTGTCATTTCTTAGACGGACTTTCCGTCCTCTGGGTCCAAACTAGGGACTCAGTCTTTCTAGGGGATCTCTTCCTTTACCGTTGGGCGAGGTCATAAGAATGGACCTCTTAGGGTACCTGTCTCCTCGGACCGTCCGATGTCAGGTACCTCAGTATTCTTCAGTCTGTGTTGACTCGCTGATTGTGAAAGTGAAATAAGATAATCGTTTTACCATTCTCATATATAAATCTTCAATTTAAGGTAAGAAAAGAAAAACACTGACAATGGGGATGTTACAACGTTTCACTTTAGACTTTTAGTGTTTGATATACTTAAGTGTTAGAGGAACGGGTGACGGGGAGGGTCCAATCTTTAGATGAAAGTACGGAAGAAAGTACAATACCCTCCCCACAGAGGTAAGATTCCTAGTTGCGGGTCAGACAACGGTCCTACGGTATAGGAACTCTCCGGTCACAAACGTAGGAGTAAGAGTCGGGAATGGATGTGGTAGGATTTTACTTGTCTTCGTTTTCATATCCGTCCATCTGCCTTCTCATTTCTAAGTCGTAGTCAACCTTACTACGTTGAATCCTTTCTCTGAGTCTCTCTCTCTTTAATTGTACACAATTGATCTAGGAACAGTTTACGGTGTCGTTCGCCTACGGACTAAGTCTCTACCACTTTGTCTCCGAGTCTCACTCCTCCGTCCTTCGACTTGACCTCACAAACTCCTTGTCTCAGTCGACCTCTTCCTCGTCCTCTCCTACAGGTTCTCGAGACCCGTCTTCTCCCACTCTCTCACTTCCTGGTCCTTGTCAATCTAACCCCGTCGTCGGGTCACTCGCCACCCATTCCCGTCCTCTTTACCCCTACCTCTTCCTTTTCTCAAGGACTTCGTAATCACTTCCGTTTCGTCTCGGAACCCCTTCGTAAGATCACCTCCCCTCACCCCTCACCTGTCAGCCCGTCGTCTTCATTTCCAGTCACTACTAAGGGGTTTTCACAGACGGGACCCTCAAACGTGTCCCTTGAATTCAAAAATAGTACGAATGTTTTATGAGTCATTTATAGACAACTTAGTTTAGGTCAAGAAGAGGGAAGAAACGGGAAGATGACTCGAAGACGAACCACCGTCTGATTTATATACCAAGACACTACGGGTCAGAACCTACCGTAGGGGAGAAACAGTGGGGACCAAGACGACTCACTTTGGACTGGACAGAGAGTCGGGTGTCGTACCGGCCACAACTTTAGTCCCGATTTACGGTTCCACCGCCCGAACCTCGGACTCCGATCCAGTAGGACTCGGGTCTAGACGTCAGAACTCTACATATGGAAGAGGACTGACGGGTTATCAATAAGAAGTACGGGTCGTAGGGGGGGTGGGGTGCGGGGAGGTTTTTAGGTTTACGTGTCGGATCGGGCCGGTCGTCACTATTTACGACTTATGGTTGGTGGACACGGTAGGGTCCCCACGGGCGGACCACGGTACCTCGGTAAGACCGACTGGAGTCGAGACTTAATGACAGATGCGAAACCATGTGAGTAGTGTTTCAGGGTAATCGGGATCGTGGTCCTTCAGTGGTGGGGAAGTACATGTCCGGTTACTTTACCTGGGGGACCGGGAGGCCGTTCGCAGAAAGGGTCATGTAGGGTAACCGGAGGTAATTATAAGCCCCCGACTGTCGACTCTAACTGACGGAGTAATCGTCCGCAGCACACCTTGAGACTGTTATTAATTGTTGAGTTGTCAGAGTAAACGACCGGATAGTCTCTTCATAAGTTAGTTTTTACATTAAACGGGCTACGGAGGTAAATCGTACCCTTCTGATAGGGAAGTTTCAAAATTTATCAGATTAATTCTCCCTTCTTTATCTTCCCCTTTTTAATAATTGTCATATCCAAATTACACTTTAACGACCTCGCTTAATTATTACGTTATTGGTAAAAATCGTCGACAGATAGTCAAACACCCGATCTCATTAAGTTAATCAGTCGTTTCCGGACAAGTCTAATCTGTCACCCCTTGTTCACGGTAAAACAGAGGGTCTCCGCGGCACCTGAAATAAAGGGACCCAAACCTTCTCTAACGATATTTTGTGAGGTCCTGTGACGTGCCTCGGTCACAGATCTCTCGTGGCTCGGAGTGCCAACGACGCTCACCTGAACGAAAGAGTACCAGGGAACTCTTATCAGGGTCACGGAGAGGAGCCCAATTTAAGAACGCCTCTGTTGAGGTGTCACAGTTGCAGAAAGTAAGTTTCGTTCGGTAGACGGTTTCAGTTCTTAAGATCGATCCGAGACGTCCTAAGACCGATTCAGGGGAAGGTCGTCGGATTGCGGTGTCGGGGGGGCCGGTCATCGTAGAAGAAAAGAGACAGCGTACAACGTAAGAATGGTGAGGTATGGACCCTAGTACTGCTCGAAAGGGGACTACGACAGAAGGGTCACAGACAAGTGGTTTAGGATAGTCGGGAACGTCCGGGTCGAGTCTAGAGTAGAGGCGTCGTCGAAAGAAAGAGGGTTGTTCTGAAGATAAAGGTCCAGGAAAGTTGTGCTACCAAGACGGGGAAAGAAAAGTGGACATTTACGTCTATTATGGTGTCGAGGTCGACCTTCCACTTCTTCTCATCCACTCTTTACAGTCTTAACGTCCGTCGCCCAGATCGCCTTTCTTATGTCGGACACCTGCATGTGCCTGAACTTAAGATTAAAACCGAGACGGTGAAGGACCGACACACAAGTACCTATTAAACAAGGTGGAGAGACACGGAAGTAAAGGAGTAAATATTTTATCATGGTTCTTATCTCTATTCTAAACGACCGAAGAACATTCCTAATATATCTTCCATATTTTTCAGGTATCATACAAGTCAAGTCAAGTCAAGTCAGTGAGTCAGGACAGGCTGAGAACCGTTGGGGTACTTGACGTCGTGTGGTCCGGAGGGACAGGTAGTGGTTGAGGACCTCAGGTGGGTTTGGGTACAGGTAACTCAGACACTACGGTAGGTTGGTAGAGTAGGAGACAGTAGGGGAAGAGGAGGACGGGAGTCAGAAAGGGTCGTAGTCCCAGAAAAGGACACCTGACAGTACCCTTCACGACTTGATGTCAGTCAATGAACTTTCGTTCCTCCTCTGTACCACCCAACAACGTGTTCGTACTATTCAGTCAAGAAACGTAGTCCACCGGTTTCATGACCTCAAAGTCGAAGTTGTAGTCAGGAAGGTTACTTGTGAGTCCTGACTAGAGGAAATCCTACCTGACCAACCTAGAGGAACGTCAGGTTCCCTGAGAGTTCTTAGAAGAGGTTGTAGTGTCAGGTTTTCGTAGTTAAGAAACCGTGAGTCGGAAGAAATATCAGGTTGAGAGTGTAGGTATGTAGTGGTGACCTTTTTGATATCGGAACTGATCTGTCCGGAAACAACCGTTTCATTACAGGGACGAAAAATTGTACGACAGATCCAACCAATATTGAAAGGAAGGTTCCTCATTACATCATCCACGAAATTTTACCGGTGGTAACAATAATTACGTGAGTGATATTACGGTACGAACATGATTCCTAAGTAAAAAATTTGGGAGGACTGGGTAAGGAAACGTGGAGAGATCAGAAACAAAAAGATTCTCAGTCAAGAAAACTATATCAAAAATAAAGAAGAAAAAAGGAGTAGAAGGATAAGGAAACATGTCAGCAGTTCCTATACTAAATGTAGTACTTGTCAAACGTGTGGTTCGGGACGAGTCGAGAGACGGAATGTCCCCTAGACCACATAGAAGACATCTTTGACTTACATACACATTCCAATCTTCTCCTTCTCGATTACGGTGCTTCAGAACACTCATTTTGACTCAAGTCCCCATACACCGACGGACAATGAAAAGTTTAGATATACACGTCAAAAGGAACTTATCGACTTTTGTAGTCCCAAAGATGTACTTCTGTCAATTTGACGACCTGAAACCACAATCAATCACGACTCAAACATAAGTCAATAAAGAGAATCCACACATTTGAGGGCAGAGACTCGGAGTCAAAAGAGTAGACACTTTATCCACTAGTTTGTGTGTCGGGATGAATAACACGACAACGCTCCTAAGTCGCTCCAAAACCTACACCTCGCAGACGGCGTCTTATCCATGGGTCGTTTACGATCGACAAAATCCTAATAACCCCTCTGTCTCCGTCAACCTTCTGGATCCTCTCACAACCACTCCCTTCGAGTCTGACACCTGACAGTACCCTTCACGACTTGATGTCAGTCAATGAACTTTCGTTCCTCCTCTGTACCACCCAACAACGTGTTCGTACTTTCCCATGTACCTCTCTTGACACCGGTGTCGATTTCCCTACGCCAAAGGGTCCCTCCCCCTTGTGTGGGGGGGCGGTCCCAGACAGTCGTGACTGGTAGGTAGCGCATGTCGCTATCCCGTCGTGTCACCACAAAGGTTGGGGAGGGAGTAAGACGGGGTCTTGTTGGGGATTCGTAGAGACGTCCGCACTAGTACCTCATCCCCGATTTCTACGAAGTCTTTTCTGGGGGTGAAACTCTATGAAGACAAGTATCTCCCTCTATCGTGAACCCGTTTGTTCCCTCAACTTAGTCTACCTCGGGTCGGTGGTAAGGCACCCTCGGGTGTCCACAGTTTCCCTCTTCTCAGACCTTGTCTAAAGACAACCTTGACATATAAGTGGCACCGGTCCTGTTACCATTATCTACCTCGGCTAGTTAGGTTTCGTCACGTGAGATACTCATGAGGACTCACACGACCATCCGTTCACTCAATGGTTTCGACCGGTTTCTTCCTTAGATTTGTAGTCACTTAGGACCTTTTGTTTTGGGTGGTCAAAAAGCAACCATTGTTATTTACATTTCCATTACTTGTCGGGACACTAACATTTCGAATCGGGCCATCGAGACGCAAATGACGGTATCCTGGCACACCGTCGACGAGTACGATTCCCGAGGTGGATGTAAAACAGGAAATTCGGTATCTATAGTCAGTCAGAGACCCCTCCATTCCCCGTCACACGTGGATTCCTCTCCGAGACTACTTCCTTCGCTCCCTCTGAACCGGACGGCTTCCGTCTCCACGTCTACCTCCCCTGTCTCTATGGGACGGTGGGAAGGGTCGGTTTACGAGGTCCAAAGGACTTCCTAGGTGTTTATTATTTTTGCTCAGGGAAACTATAGACATAAGTCGGTCGAGTTCCCGTCTGAGAAGTCCAACTGGAGAACCACATTATGTTAATCAATCAAATGGGGTTTGAACATTTGGTGTTAAGTAGCTAGAGTGAGACGGACTCGACAAACGAGAAGAGAAGGACTAGAGAATATTTAGGACCAAAACGAAAATAAAGATTTATTACCGGAGCGTCGACAGAGGGAGGAATATCATTTGACGACACTGATTTAGTCAAGTCAAGTCAAGTCAACGAGTCAGTACAGGCTGAGAAACGTTGGGGTACCTGACGTCGTGTGGTCCGAAGGGACAGGTAGTGGTTGTGGACCTCGAATGAGTTTGAGTACAGGTAACTCAACCACTACGGTAGGTTGGCAGAGTAGAAGACAACAGGGGAAGAGGAGGACAGAAGTGAAAGGGTCGTAGTCTCAGAAAAGTTTACTCAGTCAAGAAGTGTAGTCCACCGGTTTCATAACCTCAAAGTCGAAGTAGTAGTCAGGAAGGTTACTTATCGGTCCTGACTAAAGGAAATCCTATCTGACCAACCTAGAGGAACGTCAGGTTCCCTGAGAGTTCTCAGAAGAGGTTGTGGTGTCAAGTTTTCGTAGTCAAGAAGACACGAGTCGAAAGAAATATCAGGTTGAGAGTGTAGGTATGTACTGATTACCTTTTTGGTATCGAAACTGATCTGCCGGGAAACAACTGTTTCACTACAGAGACGAAAACTTATACGAGAGATCCAACCAGTATCGAAAAGAAGGTTCCTCGTTCGCAGAAAATTAAAGTACCGACGTTAGTGGTAGACGTCACTAACACCTCGGGGGGTTTTATTTCAAAGAGTGACAAAGGTGACAAAGGGGTAGATAACCGGTACTTCACTACCCTGGTCTACGGTACGAGAATCAAAAGACTTACAACTCGAAATTCGGTTGAAAAAGTGAGAGGAGAAAGTGAAAGTAGTTCTCTGAGAAATCACGAAGAAGTGAAAGACGGTATTCCCACCACAGTAGACGCATAGACTCCAATAACTATAAAGAGGGTCGTTAGAACTAAGGTCGAACACGAAGTAGGTCGGGACGTAAAACGTACTACATGAGACGTACATTCAATTTATTCGTCCCTCTGTTATATATCGGAACTTCATGAGGATAAGGTCAAACCTTTGTCAGACAACAAGATACAGGTTAAGATTGACAACGAAGAACTGGACGTATGTCTAAAGAGTCCTCCGTCCAATCCACCAGACCATAAGGGTAGAGAGCTTCTTAAAAGGTCAAACAACACTAGGTGTGTCAGTTTTCGAAACCGTATCAGTTCCGTCTTCATCAACAAAAAGTCCTTGAGAGAACGAAAAAACTACTAGGTCACATACAACCGTTAAACTAGAGACACTGATTTATAGAGACCCAATAAGACACTGGGTCTAACACCCGAAACCTCAGTCGATATGGACCTAAGTTCAAAGTAGAGACAATAAGACACCCACTAAATTAAACGTATTCACTGAAGAGGTTCACAATCAAAGGAGTAGATATTTTACCTTTAATTCTTTTTTTTTTTTTTTCGTGACTCGAGTACGTAAAAGACTTTCTAAATTTATTTCGTTAGTTATTAGTTTACGGAATAAATTGAATTGTATAGTTGTACCGGTCCGTATGATAAGATTCTTAACCAGTTCGTAAAAAACCTCGTGGTTATTTTTTATTATCGTTACGTTTAAGTGATGTTAACAACACAAAACGAAACAAAAAATTACCCTGGACTATTGTACTTCCGTCCCTTGTTTTTCTTCTCGTCGCCTACTTGGTTTCCCTTTGTACGTCGTTTTTATTCGGGGACCCGACCTCTCACTCCCTGCCGACAATTGTCAAGTATGTGGATGTAGTTAACGGACCTAGTTATCCATAAAACTCCGATAAACACTTTTACCGGGATGGTCGAGACTACCCTCTCTCTAGGAAATGTCGTCCTCAGGATCCTGGTAGTACCTGTAACACCGCAAACTTGATCTGGAACCGTCAACCTATCCTCTACCATAAGAGTGGTCACCGTGACAGGGTCTTTCCGGACCTACCCCACGTGTTCTCTGGTGGAACCTACCTCTTACTGTACCCACCTCCTTTACTCCAACCTTCCTTCGTCACCCTGAATTAGTATTCTATAGAATAACGATCCGATCCCACAAAGTAGAAATGTCCGCTACTTCCCTGTAACCTGTAAAAACTTATACATACAAGTACGGACTCTTACACACACACACGCGCGTACTCTCTCTCAGGAACACATACGTCCCTTTTTTCCCCACCACATCATATCCTCTCTCTAACGTTGTGTATTCTCGGTTCGACCCGAAGTCTTTCGAACCAGAGGGATTAGTAATTAGTATTGGACATTACATATGTGTGCTTTTGTCCTCGTCGCCCTGGTCCAAACCCAAACAAACTCTTTGACTTTCTTCACGAGTCTCTGCCATTCAGGTCAACTCTGGACCTCGGTTGGGACTCGAGGGAAAGCCCATTGATACACGGTCCCTGGACATATTCGTGCACACACACGTGCGTGTGTATGTACCTGCAAAAGAAAATCCGTCTCCTTTTCATCGGACTAAGACTAAGACCTTCGGGGTCTCCTACGCTAGACCGTCCTTCTTCGCGTGGAAAAGAGGGAACTCTTCGATGAATTTTCTGGCGACAGTACTGTCTAGTAAGGAAAACAGTGACCCCTCAATGAGCGGGGAGAGGCACTCCAGGAATGCCTCCTCGGTGAGCCGCACTTTGCGACCTACCTACGGCTTCGTGTGTCACACACCAGTGACCCCGGTACTGCCGCTACCACCACCACTGCTAATTTGTCCCCGGCTCGTCTCGGGAACTTGTCTTTACAGACTATAGAACCACCAACACTAACTCCCTTACCGAAGAACAAAGAAAAATATAGCTTCTTCGTCTAGTCCACATAGGAAGATCGTAAAGTTGACTCTCAGTTCGCTGAAGTTTAAATTATTTTGTAGGCGAGAGACCTGAAGTAAGAAAGGACAGACCCTTTACTCTCTGCCCTAGGATTCCTAAGAGAGTCCGGAGGGTTCACGAAATCCCCCGGAATAGAACTCAGTATGAGATCAAGTCCCACTTCGAAAGTCAAGAATGTGGAGTCTCGGGACACCTACCTCCACGTCCCCTCCACCCAGAACTGTGGTGGTCGTTTACGTAAGAGACTCACTCTGGACACGTAGTTACCTCGTGTGAGGAGACATTCCATCACTCGAGGGGCAGTGACCTCGTCTCGGACCACCGGTGAGCCGTCCCTTCTACGTCCCTCTGGGAAGTGTACCCACTCTGGAACCTAACTTAGTGAAGACGATTCCACTAAGGAGGGTTCAGACTCTAAAGTCCTCAGATTAGACTTAAGAATAAAACATGGAAGACCGAGGAAGACTCGACTGGTAGGGGTCCCGTCTGGGTGGTCCGTACCCTCTAGAGTTTTGATAGTGACGGGGGTCCTTACTTACTTGTGACACCTACAGAGACGGATTGACCACCTAGTTGCAACTCAGATTAGTGGTATGCGTCTTGACAAAAGATGTGGAGGAAGGACGAGTCCTCCAAGAAGAGTTTTTCACGTCTACCGTGTGAGAAGAGGCTCCTTCTGACTAATCGTTTCTGTTCAAGTAGAGATCTGTTTTCTCATTTTTTTTCGTTAATTCACGTCTGAACCCAGGAGCGCCTCACTGACGGAGTAACACTTTGACATTAGTCGGGTCTGGACCTTCGTCTCTTTGTTTTAACGTTTCGGGAACGAGGTATTTCTCGTTTAACCGACCTCTACTACTCGAGGTCTACACTCTTCGGTCCTCTCCCTTCGGGACGTGTCCTTCCCCGAAGGACGGACGACTGGAGGTCGACTCGCTCCGAGCCTCCCGAGGTGCAGAGGTAGGCGTTTCGCCGGAAACTAATCTGAGAACCACAATACGAGACCTGCTCCTGCCTGAACTCTAAATCTGTCCGACACAGACTCAGCCTTGAACTTACAGGAGTAGGTGTTTCCTCTCGACGACTGGGAATGGGAGGTTCCCAAACAATACTCGATATTTACTCCTTGGGTCCACTTCTTGGATTCGGGTAGAGACCGTCTACTATTTGTAAGTCACTCGTATTCAGGGAAAGGCGTGACGGAGACGGTCAGAAGTACAGGACTCAAATGACAAAATCCAGTGGTTTTTTTTTAAAAAAAACTCTTGGTAAACGTCTTCTCTTTTCGTTTTTAGAAGTGAGTAGTTTGAATGTAGGGTGGGATTTTCATGGGTGACGAATCGTTAAACTTCACGCATAGGATTTTACCAACTGTACGTAAATATATCCCCTTTAAATTGGGTTTACCCTAGTGTGATAAATAAAAAGGACTTTGATCGAAAAAAAGGATGAATCATGTCACAACTAAAATTTATAAAGAAACACAATAATCATATTCACTTAATAATTAAGTCGTGTCTTTTTCGATCTAGAAACAGTATATTTTTAGTAGTCATGGCGTTCTCTGTAAGTGTTTGGTCCTATATCAGCATATTACGAAATATTAAAGGTTCCGGGACGGTATATGCGTCACCTAAATCGAATGTGTGTGTGTGTGTGTTACAACACGATCAAAGGACATATGTCGTCTCATCTAGTCAATATGTATGTACCTAGGTGAAAAAACTTCTAAGAAAAGGATACATCCGGTAGTGTCTCATAACCCATCTCAAGGGACACGATATACCAGTAGGAATAATAAATAGACAAAATACATCTCATTATAAATATACAGGTAAGGTTAGAGGGTTAAATACGAGAATTAATGGGGGCTATTGTCATTCATACAAAAGATGTAGTAGACATTGAGATCAAGACAAAACATCTATTCAAGTAAACATGGGAAAAGGGTCTAAGATGTACATTCGTTAGGCCATAATATAGACAGAAAGAGACAGACTGAACGAAGTGAGTGATACTGGTAAAGATCCAGGTAGGTACAACGACGTGTACTGTAATAAAGTACAAAATACCGACCGATTATAAGGTAACCCGAAGGGACTACACATAAGATTGACGTAACCAAACGCACGTTGACACGTTGTGAGGGCTTTGGTGAACGACTTCTCTGAAAAGGGGTAATAGATAAGAACGGAGGAAGTAACTTCTAATCAACAAGTATCCACACACCCAAATAAAGACCAAATAAAGACAAGACAAGGTAACTAGGTATACAGACAAAAACACAGTCATAGTACGGTGAAACTAATGACATCAAAACATTATAACAGACTTTAAACCCTCCCAATCCGGAGGACGGAACAAGAAAAAGGAGTGCTAACAAACCCGTCAAGACCCAGAACATCAAGGTATATGTAAAATCCTAATAAACAAGATCAAGACACTTTTTACGGCACCCATCAAACTGTCCCTAACGTAATTTAGACATCTAACGAAACCCATCATACTGGTGAAATTGTTATAGTTTGAAAGGTTAGGTTCCCGTACCCTATAGAAA
The DNA here is from genome assembly GCA_006410555.1 of Capra ibex. Classification (NCBI taxonomy): domain Eukaryota; kingdom Metazoa; phylum Chordata; class Mammalia; order Artiodactyla; family Bovidae; genus Capra; species Capra ibex. The sequence continues at coordinate 3,803,213 of SJYO01042875.1, read as the reverse complement.
AAGTACTAAAAACAGAAGATTAAAATACCTTCATATCAACTAAATGTTACAATGCATTTAAATTGTACCGAATTTTTTTTTTAACTGTGTTAGAATCTTCGAGGTTCTTGACGAGACACTAATCGTCTTCTCCTCCTCGAAGCATCGAGAAACCTTGGTTCATACTGAGAAGGGAAGTCTTCCATTTCTTAGACGGAAGTCACGTCCTCTGGGTCCAAACTAGGACCCCAGTCCTTCTAGGGAACCTCTTCCCTTACCGTTGGGTGAGGTTATAAGAGCGGACCTTTTAAGATACTTGTCTCCTCGGACCGTCCGACGTCAGGTACTCCAGAGTTTCTCAGCCTGTGCTGACCCACTAATTGTGTGTGCTCCGGACGACTGGAATTGTCTCTATCTGGAAATAAGTGTCCAATTGTACGAAGCCTCCGATTCTCTCTAAACTTTCTCGAGTGTCATAGACAGGTCATCTTAAAAATCACGACAACTTCGCACGTGTCACATTTAAGGTCTCCTCAATTCTATCATAGAAAATCTGAACACCGTCCTTCAAGACAACTAGTAAAAGGAGAAGTTGTAAACCTTTTTGTTTTAGGGTCTCTACCTTGTCATGAATGTTCCGGTATGTCGGTTAATTTTGTAAGTCTTGAGGTTTTGTCACTGGAGAACAGAGGTTGAAGACAGGGATGGCCTAGATTGAACAGGACAAGAAACTAGGGTTGAACGTGACTTGGTCTTTAATACTCGTCTAGTGCTATTACGATACTAGAATCGGAAAGAACAGGAAGGTCCGAGTCACTTGTGATAGAGTTTTGTGGGATCCACCTCTCGTGTCAAGAACATGGGTAAAATCTCTACTCTCTTGACTTCGAGTCCCTTTAATTGAATACGGGTTTAATTACATACGGGTTTTACTGTATTATTTACCGTCGTCAAAAATTAGACACCATAAAATAAAAATAAATATTTTCCGTAGGGGTCAGTATTTTATTACTTTTTGTCTCTTTAAAATTTATTCATAAAGGTTCAGGGGTACCTTTGTATTTATAACCAACTATGAAGACCTCAAAACGGAAATTTTTTTATGTATCTCAAAAACAAAAATATTCTGGACATTATACAGGTACATTAAAACGATGGACAACAGTGGATTCACACGAGACACAATAATGTCAGAAACATCTGTACTCAGGATTACTGACGTAACACCAGGTGTATTACGGTATAGCCTCCTTACGATCCCTCCCTTAACCACCTTCCCCCTTCTTTTGTGTCTTCCTCGGCTCTTCTTCCACCCTTCAACTGTAACCCTCCGTCTTACACTTATTCCTTCCTCCCTCCCTCCGAGACGACCCTCTCCCTTCGACACCCTAGACCGATAATGAACTAAGTGTCCAAAACATCTTCCCGGACGTCCTTTCTCACCTCCTCTCTGAGCTGTCCCCTTATTTCTGGTCGAACGTAAAGATCCGACCTAATAACATTCTTGAAGGACTGGGTAGACAGTTGGAGATTGGACCACTGTACACTCTTTTTTGAGGCAAGTCATACTCCAACGGAAGAGATGGGTGGTGAGGGTCAGTGGCGGACGTCCTTCGGGAGGAAAGGGGGCGAGATCCGGTTGTTCGTAGAGGAGGGAGACGAGACTATCGAGACATATGGGACGGGTACGTCTCCGTACTTCACAAGGTATTTCCGTCCGTAGTGTGGATGACACAAGTGCGGTCTCAGTGCCCCGGGTCCTATCATGATCCGTGTATCAACCACGAGTCTATTAAAATGACTTAATTAATCACTTTAGTTCTGACTAAATAAGGTAACCCGAGGGAGTCGGACGGTCAGACAGAAGGAAAAAGGAAACGTCACGACTAGTCAGTAATTATACATGTCCTTAGTAGACCTCTGGTACAATTTTACGTTCAAAACTAAGTCTTTTCAAACCCTACCTCGGATTCTAAGACAACAAGATTGGTCGATGTTCGTCTTTCGATACGGAGAAATTTCGTGTTCAATCCTTTAAGACAACTCGTAGATAAAAGGTTCGGGATACGAACCTTAGGTCCTAAGTCAGTACTGGGTTCCTTTACACTAGAGGCGGGAAAATATCTCTAATACCAGATCACCTTGTCCGACCATAATTGGGTTATTGAGTGACTAATTAGTTATGAACCTTTGACTCGGGACACGGTGTCTCCCTTCTTCTCGTCGCGACACTCTGACGCAACCGTACCCTCCCCTGACTGGAGTTGTGCCCCAGTCCCGTCGAACTACTCTTTCAGTGTCACCTCGACTCTAGATTTTCTACTCGTCCCGATTTCCCTCTTCTACCACTCTTTTTTCGCAAAGTCTGTCTCCCTCGTCGTACACGGTTCTAAGAGACCCGTCGTTCTTGTGCCAGTTACAGCGACCCTAGGATCCCACTTTAGAATAGTGACTTCGTTTTGTTTCTTTTCCGCTCCTTTCATAGAGGGACCTCTTTAATCGTGAAAACAACGGGTTTACCGATCTTGTTACCGTAAAAGGCTCCATCACTCTTTAGAACCTAGTTACTCTTTCCACTCTCACTTCTGTCTGTCTCCTCCCGGTTTAGAAGAAAAAGAATCGTAGCCTCGAGTACACCATGTCGGTCTTTCCGATGTCCCGAAAATTGTAATCCCTTTTAGTTTTCTGGACCTACCTAAGTTTCAAACAAGGTGTTGAATGGTGTCTCGAACCTGTTCGTAAATTTGTAGAGATTTACATTATAGGAGTAGACATTTTACCCCTATAACTACGTCATGGACGGAACACCCCGATGCTAACTCGATTAAACATATTTTCTCGACGAGTTAGTCGAAGGGGAGGAGGAAGGGTGGAAGCTCGGAGTCTACGACATTTCACTACACGTTTCTCGAAGTGGTCGCGAAAAGTGATTACCACCTGGTAGTCATCACCTGTCTTCGTTGGCAGACTTCGGGGTTGGATATCTTTATTCCCCCGGGAGACTTCACATACCACCTTTGCGGAGAAGATTTCGAGTATAACTACACGACCAGATGTCCAAATTTCGGAAAAGGAGTTCCTCTTCCTACCAGAGTCGGTGCCTAATGAGGGATCGAAAGATCGTACAGATTCCGACGACGTCTGTACACTTCCATAGTCGAGTCTACAAGAGGAACAAAGTCACCGGAACTGTAAAGATGTTTCTCTTACGAAGAGCCCCTTCCTCTCCCGTCAGATCTTCAAACCGTCTTACCCGCGAGAAACTCCTTTTTTTTTTTACAAATATCTCTTGTAGGGTCTCAAACTCCCTTCTCTAACACCTAGACGGGGGATTAGGACTTGAGACGACGACGACTCAGTGAAGTCAGCACAGGCTGAGACACGTTGGGGTATCTACCGTCGGGTGGTCCGAGGCGGCAGGGACCCTAAGAGGTCCGTTCTTGTGACCTCACCCAACGGTAAAGGAAGAGGTTACGTACTTTCACTTTTCACTTTCACTTCAGCGAGTCAGCACAGGCTGAGAAGCACTGGTGTACCTGACGTCGGATGGTCCGAGAAGACAGGTACCCTAAGAGATCCGTTCTCATGACCTCACCCCACGGTGACGGAAGAGGCTTAAGACTCGAGATGGACACGCTTAAATTCGTGTCTTTGTGGATTCTGTCTTAGGTCTCNAGCACAGGCTGAGAAGCACTGGGGTACCTGACGTCGGATGGTCCGAGAAGACAGGTACCCTAAGAGATCCGTTCTCATGACCTCACCCCACGGTGACGGAAGAGGCTTAAGACTCGAGATGGACACGCTTAAATTCGTGTCTTTGTGGATTCTGTCTTAGGTCTCGGAACCATGGTCCGACTACACTCCGACACAGTATCCGACCAAAATACTGAAACTTGATCACTAAAGAAAAACGTCTTGGAGTCACATGAGTAGATATCTTATACCTACTGTCTACTTTGTCTATACTTTCGACACGATGTATATGTGTCACCTTATAATAAGTCGATATTTTTTCTTGGGTAAACTCAGTCAGGATTACTTCACCTACTCGGCTCTCGCATTCCTTTTCTGTTTCTCTTTCTATTATGCTTACTTTCATGGCTATCATGACTACTATCATGATCTTTCTTTCATGAACGTCCCGTCGTTCCCTCTGCGTCAGGAAAACCTGTCTTAAGGCCTTCCTCGCCCACCGCATTAAATTCTCTTACCGCGACTTTGTCTATGGAACGGCATACAGTTTACGCATCGGTCACCCTCGAGTCACATACTACGTCCGCCGGGTCTCAGTCACGAGACACCGATGGATCTCTCTTCCCTACCCCTCCTTCCGGCTTCCCCCGAAGTTCTCCCTCCCCTGTATCCATACGGATTACGACGAAGTACAACTACGCACCGTCTTTGGTAGTCTTGTACCAGTAATAGGAGATTAATTTTTTCTTTCTTCTCTTATCCCTTGGTCCTCGATGGAACTTCCCGTCACCTTTCCTAATTTAATTACGTGAAATTGCGAAAGGTCACAAGAAACGGAATCCTCCATGGCAATAATGGTATCGTTGCTCCGACCGCCCTCCTCCCGTCGACGACTTCCGTCCGCACTAAGACCCGAGACCACTGTGTCCACATCGGGGAATGGAGACTCGGGGTCCACACTTCCCCACTGCCATAGACGTACGACCCGAAGACTGCTACCACTAGCTCTGACTCTGTCCAGTCGTTTCGTCCGGGAGTCATTTGCACTTTCACAATCAACGAGTCAGCACAGACTGAGAGACGCTGCCGCACCTGACATCGGGAGGTGCTAGGAGACAGGCACCTTAAGAGGTCAGTTCTTATTACCTCACCCAACGGAAAGGGAAGAGGTCCCCCAGAAGGCCTGTGTCCCTATCTTGGACCCAGAGGACGTAACGTCCGCCCAAGAAATGGTAGACTCGGTCTTTCCCTCAATATAATAAAATGATAATGATCGTAAGAACGACAACAATTAGTTTGTTGTCCCCGACCCTCTTGGAATCCAATTTGAACTGAAAGTGTCGGTCTTATCCTATTTCTGAGTCCTCAATCTGCACAGGACGAGTTCACGTCTCGATAACAGGAGACTCGGTGACTTCTGAATGAACTTAGCAGGTAAAATAAAGGTGAAATGTCGACTTCTGGAGTCTGGGTCCTTTATACAAATAAACGGCGTCGATCAATCAGTGTCGGACGTGACTCGGACTGAGGGTCAGGTCCGGAGAAAGATGGTTGGGACCCCTGAGTAAGTCGTAAAGGAGTAGGGGTGTAGGAAGAAGGGCCGTAGAAAGGGGGAGGAAGGGATTGTTTTAGGGACAGGGTGGACCCAACAAGATGGACGATAATTAACTTTTGTGAGGGATAAAAGGTCTGAGACGTGTGAATTTTTTTTTTTCTAAATGAACGAATACCGACACGACCGAAACAAGGACCTGTGTTCAAAAGAGATCAACACCACTCGTCCCCGATGAGAGGTCGCAATCGAGTGTCCGAATAGTAACGGCACCGAAGAGAACGACGGCTCGGGTCCGAGGTCCGTACGTCCGAAGTCATCCCCACTGTACACCCGAACAAACAGGGGTGCCGTACACCCTAGAAGGTCTGGTCCCCAGCTTGGCCACAGGAGACGTAACTGTCCACCTAAGAATTGGAGACCTGAGGGTCCCTGCAGGTTCTGGGGTCACCACAAAAATGGTCGCGACAAGAAAAGAGGTTTTTCGGACGGGGTGAGAGATCTTTTGTAAAGGTGGTTAGACGAGGAAAAGAACAGAAGTCCCCCGTCTCGTGACCCCCGCGTAGGTGTCTCCACATGGCATTCCCTTACACCCAAAAGTCTACAATGGTTTCGTGTTCGGGGGATATTAAAGGTGCTCCTTTCCGACACTTCTGTGAACCAGGTGCGTCGAGGCGAGTGGAAGAGCGTGTGTGGGCTCTCAATGCTCGTCATATCTAATAAAATTACTGTCATAATGAAGGTTGACGCAGAGAGGGTAGACAAGAAGGGGTTAATGCCTACGTCTTTGGGTCGTACACAGAGGTAAGACCGTCATCTCTTACTTTATATTCACGATATTTTCCCTCATATAAGAAACTTGTTATGTCAACCGTGGACACTTCGAACGGAACACAAAGTCTGAGAGGACGCAGAAGCTCCCCCTCGGTCTCGCAGGAATTCTTTTACGGTGTCGTACGAACTTAGTAGACAGCAAGGGGGTTTGAACCCCGTTGACTCTTTGTGTTTCGGTCGTCCCCAAACCGGTTTTTTCTGGGACCCCAAGAACACCTTTACTGGGTTTTGGCTTCACTCTTCTTTTGTCTTATTTACTCCCCAGTCAAACAGTCTAGATTACACGTTCCCTCCCCGACTCCGACCCTTTCTAGTCCATTTCACCCAAGACACCTATGGCCGTCTTAAACTTCTAGGTCTTCGTACGGTCCGGTTCATTGATTCTCACAATAGTACGGGCAAAAACATGAGGTCTCTCGTTTCCGAGTCTTTCCGATCCAATGGACAGACTCGAGTGTGTCGTTCCTGTACCGTCTAGACTCAAGTGTGGGTTGAGATTATTTTTCAGACAAGTATCGGTCGACACGGCACGGACGACGAGTCGACACAGACTGAGAGACACTGGGGTACCTGACATCGAGCGGTCCGAGGAGACAGGTACCTTAAAAGGTCCGTTCTTATGACCTCACCCAACGGTAAAGGCTGAGGTTCCCTAGAGGGACTGAGTCCCTAGCTTGGACACAGAGAACTGAGAGGACGTAACCGTCCGTCTAAGAAATGGTGATCCAGGTGGACCCTTCCCGCATCGGTCGTGTGTCCAGGACTATTTACTGGGGATCCACGTCGGTGCGTACTTAGCTAAGGAGACATAAAACGTGTGGGTATCGATGACCTGTTTTGGGTTCGACCGTAGAGAGTCGGGGTGGTATCGTTATCTCTCCCAATCGACGTCTTTCCCTTCATTTCTCTCCCGTCGGTTCAGGATCTAAAGTCTTTTGGATAGTAAGAGACCCGCTTTATGTGAAGTCACCCCTTCTTTAGGGATTTACAAAATAATCTCCTTAAGTTGTTGATGTTTATAATTGTCGTTCTAATACTTAATAAATTTTGAGTTGATGGATTTGGTCGGATATTTAGTTTGTTCTTTCCAAGGACAGTCTTTCTTCTTCGGCCAAACGAGAACCAAAACTCTAGAACTCTTCCTTCGAACAGAAGCACACATGACTCGTGGAGGACACACGGTTCGCGACACGCAAAAAGACAAAGGTATACTCCGAGCATACTTCGATTCCCGTCCCCTTTTAATAGTCGACGTCAAATATCTCGATCCTCTGGTTTCCAAACTCGGTCTTTCACCGAAGAGGTGTCTGTGCACCAATCAATTATCCCCTCGACTCCGACTTCATCACAAACGGACCTAAGTTTTGGTACGGAAATACGACCTGTTCCGACGGAGAGTCGATCTCTCCACACTTTCGTCTTTTGCCTCCGGAAGCTGTACGGTACAAGTTATGTCTTATTACTGGAGGTCGAAGGCCACGGACCCTGCAGCGACTACTCGTTTCGAGGACCTCAGTCTTACGGTCCCCTAATCAGTGTCGAAACAAAAGCAACAACGACGACGATGATGACAACAATAACAACAAAGATCCTTTCAAAAATAAAACTTGATCAAAATCTTAATGCCTGTTTAACGTTTCTCCTATGTTTCTCGTGAGTACCCATAGAGTTGAGAAAAGGAGATTACAAGTACAGAATGGTAGAATCCGTAGTCTTGATTCTTCGTTGTAATCACGTAACGATAATTGCTTCGGGGTTCGGAGTAAACTTAAAGTGGGGAAAAGTGTCATTATGGGAGAAAGACAGCGTCTTAGGTCAGGGTCTACTTTGTACCGTAACTTAACAGAACAGGGGAGTCAAAGGAGACGAGACTCTACTCAAGAGTCAGAAATGTGAAAAACAAAACAAACAAACTAACCAAAACCAAAAAAACTACTGGAACTGTTAGTACTCCTTAGACCCCAAAACGTCTTACAAGGAGTCAAACCCAGTATGGTAAAGATGGTCGACACTCTGTTATCTATGTACTGAATGTGAAAGAACTGATCAACTTCCATCATTTGTTCTACTTTGACTCTTTCGGGGTTGAACCCCGGTCCCACGAGTCGGTGGTACTGGTAATAAATACCCTGACTAGAATGTAAGAAAACTCACTTCCACGACGTCTCAGCAAGACACGCCGTATGAGATCACGTAACCCAACGAAACGAGACTTTAGTGTCTTAGGGTCTTGATCTTCCTTATCATCCTCGTAAACCAAACTGAACGGTAACGACGGACTTCCGAACAATGTCCCGTCCAACGAGACCACTATTCCACACGTGTTAAATATTCCGTGGGTAGGGTAGGAGTACGAGGACTCTGACCAGAAGAAGGAGACACAGTGAAGGTTGGGTAACGTTTCGAATAACCTTCGGATCAGGTGAGTGACAGAATGAGATGTCTTACTGATAAACTAAGAAAGGGAAGGACTTTTCGAGATTGTCGGAGAACAATAATGGAAGAGTTACCTCCGGGAACGAAAAATAACGTAACTCTTCCGTACTCTTTTAAGTTCAGAGAATCAAATGACCATAGACATTGGACCCCGAAGGGGACACCGAGTCGTCATCCTAGACAGACGTCGCATCCCCTCCGTCGTCTGTTCCCAAGTTAGGGACCCAACTCTTCTGGGGGACCTCTTCCCCCCGTTGAGTGAGGTCATCAGAACGGACCTGTCAGGGTACCTTTCTCCTCCCACCACCCGATGTCAGTGACCTCAATGTTTCAGTCTGTACTGACTTCGCTGACTCGTGTTCGTGTAGACGTGGGACATTAGACGGAATGGAAGAAAATAAAATAGGTAAATAATAAAAAACGTCTACGTTCAAGTCAAGTGAATGAGTCAAGACAGGTTGAGAAACGCTGGAGCACTTAGAGTCGTGCGGTCCGGAGGGACTCAAGTGAGTTTGAGTGCAAGTAACTTAGCCACTGTGGTAGGTCGGTAGAGTAGGAGCCAGCAGGGGAAGAGGAGGACGGGGGTTAGGGAGGGTCGTAGTCTCAGAAAAGGTTACTCAGTTGGGAGGTGTACTCCACCGGTTTCATAACCTGAAAGTGAAAATCGTAGTCAGGAAGGTTACTTGTGGGTCCTGACTAGAGGAAATCTTACCTGACCAACCTAGAGGAACGTCAGGTTCCCTGAGAGTTCTCAGAAGAGGTTGTGGTGTCAAGTTTTCGTAGTTAAGAAGCCACGAGTCGGAAGAAGTGTCAGGTTGAGAGTGTAGGTATGTACTGATGACCTTTTTGGTATCGGAACTAACCTACCTGGAAACAACCGTTTCATTACAGAGACGAAAACTTATACTATAGATCCAACCAGTATTGAAAGGAAGGTTCCTCATTCGCAGAAAATTAAAGTACCGACGTTAGTGGTAGACGTCACTAAAACCTCTGGGTTTTTTGTTTCAGACTGTGACAAAGGTGACAAAGGGGTAGATAACCGGTACTTTACTACCCTGGTCTACGGTACTAGAGGTAAAAGACTTACAACTCGAAATTCGGTTGAAAAAGTGAGAGGAGAAAGTGAAAGTAGTTCTCCGAAAAATCAAGGAGAAGTAAAAGACGGTATTCCCACCACAGTAGACGTATAGACTCCAATGACTATAAAGAGGACCGTTAGAACTAAGGTCGAACACGAAGAAGGTCGGGTCGCAAAGAGTACTACATGAGACGTATATTCAATTTATTCGTCCCACTGTTATATGTCGGAACTACATGAGGAAAAGCATAAACTTTGGTCAGACAACAAGGTACAGGTTAAGATTGACACCGAAGAACTGGACGTATGTCCAAAGAGTTCTCCGTCCGTCCAGTCCACCAGACCATAAGGGTAGAGAACTTCTTAAAAGGTGTCAAATAACACTAGGTGTGCCAGTTTCCGAAACCGTGTCAGTTGTTTCGTCTTTATCTACAAGAAGACCTTGAGAGAACGAAAAAGGTACTAGGTCACCTACAACCGTTAAACTAGAGACCAAGGAGACGGAAAAGATTTTGGTCGAACTTGTAGACCTTCAAGTGCCAAGTATATAACGACTTCGGATCGAACGTCTTAAAACTCGTAATGAAATGATCGCACGCTCCACTCACGTTACACACCGTCAAACTCGTAAGAAACCGTAACGGAAAGAAACCCTAACCTTACTTTTGACTGGAAAAGGTCAGGACGCCCGTGACGACTCAAAAGGTTTACACGACCGTATAACTCACGTCGTGAAAGTGTCGTAGTAGAAAGTCCTAAACTTTATCGAGTTGATCTTAAGGTAGTGGAGGTGATCGAAACAAGCATCACTACGAAGGATTCCGGGTGAACTAAAGTGTAAGGTCCTACAGACCGAGATCCACTCACTATTGTGGTAGCACTAATAGACCCACCACTTCTACAAAAAACCTGTCAAGAAGACACATAAGAACGGTGGAGAGGAATTATAGAAGACGAAGACAATCAAGTCAAGTCAAGTCAGTGAGTTAGCACAGGCTGAGAAACGCTGGGGTACTTAGCGTCGTGCGGTCCGGAGGGACAAGTAGTGGTAGAGGACCTCAAGTGAGTCTGAGTGTAGGTAGTTCAGGCACTACGGTAGGTCGCTAGGGTAGGAGTCAGCAGGGGAAGAGGAGGACGGGGGTTAGGGAGGGTCGTAGTCTCAGAAAAGGTCACTCAGTCGAGAAGAGTACTCCACCGGTTTCATGACCTCAAAGTCGAAATCGTAGTAAGGAAGGTTTCTTTAGGGTCTCAACTTAAGGAAGTCTTACCTGACCAACCTAGAGGAACGTCAGGTTCCTTGAGAGTTCTCAGAAGAGGTTGTGGTGTCAAGTTTTCGTAGTTAAGAAACCGTGAGTCGGAAGGAGTGTCAGGTTGAGAGTGTAGGTATGTACTGGTGTCCTTTTTAGTATCGGAACTGATCTGCCTGGAATCAGTCGTTTCATTACAGAGATGAAAACTTATATGATGATCCAACCAGTATCGAAAAGAAGGTTCCTCATTCGCAGAAAATTAAAGTACCGACGTTAGTGGTAGACGTCACTAAAACCTCGGTTTTTTTTATTTCAGACTGTGACAAAGGTGACAAAGGGGTAGATAAAGGATACTTCACTACCCTGGCCTACGGTACTAGAAGTAAAAGACTTACAACTCGAAATTCGAAGACAATTCAGGTATGGTAAAGACAGGAAATAGCTCGGGTACAAATGTACTTTACTACGTTTTATAAAATAATAATTTTACATTTATTTTTGTTTAATCGTTTATGTTTGATAAAATAACAATTTTTGACTTTCTTCACTGGAAAAAGTTCTCACGGTCACNCTAGAAGTAAAAGACTTACAATTCGAAGACAATTCAGGTATGGTAAAGACAGGAAATAGCTCGGGTACAAATGTACTTTACTACGTTTTATAAAATAATAATTTTACATTTATTTTTGTTTAATCGTTTATGTTTGATAAAATAACAATTTTTGACTTTCTTCACTGGAAAAAGTTCTCACGGTCACTGTACTTTCTGTTTGTCTTTGACTTTAAGGCCTACTTGCCTCTGATTCCTGCCTACTCTTGATTTGCATTATATGTCAGGACCTTGTCTAGGACGTGACCTACCTTTTATGTTAATATTTCCTGTATTAGTCCAGTTAACTTTTTTAGTCCCATACCTTCAACCTAAACTATTTTTCATAACATAGTCACACGTTAAAGGACTCCAACTGTCAATGTGACTCCTATAAGAACAAAAATCCTTTGTGTGTCACTTTGCAGTTCCCCATTTCTCCGTACGACAGACTTTTGATAATATCACCGAGTCTTTTTATCTATTCGTATACACACAACTCCCCTCTCTCTCGTTCCCCCTTTTGCTTACACAGTTTCACGACGCTCGACCACTTAGACCTATTTCCTACATAAAAGAAAGAAAAAAAAAAATTCTACATAAATAAATAAAAAACCGCCACCACCCGGGAGCAACGACGTACGCCCGAAAGAGATCAACACCACTCTCCCCGACGAGACACGACAGCGATGGGCCGAAGAGTGTCGACACCGAAGAGCGACGTCCCGCGTCCGAGGTCCGGGGTCCCGAAGTCGTCGACGTCGAGTACCCGAGACAGTGACACCAAGTATCTGAATCAACGAGGTGACGTGCACCCCAGAAGGACCCGGTCCTTAGCTTGACCATAGGGAACGTAACACTCGACATAAGAATAGGTGAGCTGGTGGTCCCTGCGGGGACGGAAGAAAACCTTACCCACGAGAGGGACGAGGTCAGATTCACGTTCGGGAGTAAATCCCGCCTTCACCCAAATAGTCTTCGGTTCCTTCGGACTCGGAGGCTCTGAAAATGGACGGACCGGGGACAGTCACGACCCCCAACCGCCCCCCTCGAAGATCCCTGACAACTACAAACTCCACTTCTAACACTGGTATATATGCATATAAACGTGCACTCGTAACGTTCACTTAATGGATTTCGCATACCAAGAGTTTCACCGCCATCTGAGACAGAGTCTGTGGAACTCAACAGTTTTAACTTACAACAGTTTTATCTTACAGGGACCGAAGATCGACCACCTGAGGTCTCTAAGTCGACTTGTGAGACACTACGTGTCCTATCGGGGGATGTTGTTGTCTAGTAGACCGGGTTCCACAGCTAGAACATATCTGCCTCTTAAGGACCGAATCTCTTTAGAGTCCTCTTTCTAAGTGCGTGGAAATTCCACGACGACTAAACGATACTACAGTGAAGGGTACGATTCCTACGTAAAGGTATGGACTGAAACTTAAGAAAAAGAGTCTTCTTCCGAGAACCCTAAGGTACTCGTGTCCGGGGTGTCTTAGACCTGATCGGGACGTGAGTCTGTGACTCGAGTAAGAAGAGGTGACATCCGAAACGAAAACATCAAAGGGAAGAGAGGACCCAGTTTGGGTAGTTATATCCGCACAAAATTCTAGAGAGTGAAATGTTTTGTTTTGGGAAAGGAACTGGAGAGGCATCCTCAGCCGGAGGTGGGATCAAGAGATGAGAGAAAAGTATCGTGTCGGGGAGATTTCTCAATGGATACGAGTGGTGGAAGTCAGGGAGTGGAAGGAAGAGAGAACTTAGGGGACGACGGTTCGAGAGTTCGTGGGTGAGGGGTTGGAGGGCCGTTGCGTGATTTTAGAGTAACAGTCACAAGGACAACTGGAGGTAGAACGGTTTAAAGTTACTGGTTAAGAGGTAGAAGTAAAGGACCCGGGAACATAAAATACATTGTATCGATCAGTGAGGAAGGACGACCCTTGTGGAAATACGATTCTGTTGTGCGAGAGGACTAAGAATGTCCGTTGAGAATTAGTGACCGGAGAGGGTGCAGGGGGGACGAAGGACTGGAGATTTACAATCGTCCGTGAGGTCGTATGGGGAGTCGAAGAGTGAGGACGTCCCTAAAGTGGGTCACGGGACCAAAATTTACGGCCGGGGTTGGAGTATTCACGCAGGCGAACTTACCGATTACCCTTAGAGTTTATAACGTACAGACCTTACCTTGAGTAATACGGGAGGCGGACGAGGAGGGTGTGGCTACCGGTATACACGGGATAATGGGTCCGGGTTTGGGAACCTCAATAGGAACTGATCAAGACAGAGGGTATAGGTGTAGGTTTACCAGTCGTATAGGACTCGACCATATAAAACTCTTATATGGAACTTTTAGATATGTATGGAACTTTATACAGGTGAAACTTTTATATAGGTAATAAGTTTTTACAAAGTCGTAGGAGTCAACTGGAGGTTCAAGTTCGATCGTAGTAGGAAATGGACCCTCTACGGTAACGGAGTTCTGACCAGAGACGAAGAGAAGAAGAAGTAGGGGTGGTTCAGGTAAGAGGTACATTGTCGACTTTAATTTATTCTTAGTCTAGGACGGTGGGGGTCACTGCAAAGGTCCCGTGACTCTCACGTAGGTTGTAGGAGAGGTAAAGGACAGTGGGGGAGAGGGCAAGGGAGGTGGGGTGGAGGACAAGAAGTCCGTGGGGTTCGAAGGGGGGAGGGGCTGAGAAGAGATACATCCCGGGAAGAGGGAACACCGAGTCGACCATTTCTTAGGTGGACGTTACTCCCTCTGGACCCAAACTAGGGACCCAACCCTTCTAGGGGACCTCTTCCCTTTCATAAGACCGGACCTCTTAAGGTACCTGACATCTCAGGTACCCCAACGGTTCTCAGCCTGTGCTGATTCGTTGAAAGTGAAAGAAGAGATACACCCCTCATGTGCAGAGGGTCTACGATACACAGACCAAGGTACAGAAGTGGGTCCAGAGAGTTTAGGTGAAACAAATACGTACACAATAGTTCCATATTACGTACATATTATAGTGTGTACCTTACGAGGTCAACAAAAGTTAAGAAATAGGGGTCGGGGATTTTGTCCTTTGTCACCGAGGAAACTTGTTCGGTACACGTCTACGTACGACTAGTAGTAGGACGGAAGAGGGGAGGACAACTAAGATCGAAGTGACACCCCAGTGTGTCGTGTCCCAAGAAGAAGACAAGACACTCTCGGAACTCTCTTCCCTTTGGTGGTCTTATTTTCCTATTTCGAAAGAATAGGTTTGACTTCTATCTCTACCACTACCACTCCTGGTACAAACAGTACCCCTCCTCCTCAAACATCCACTATCGGAGATAAATACCTCAGTAAACCCGAAGGGAACACCGAGTCGACCATCTCTTAGGTGGACGTTACGCCCTCTGGACCTAAGCTGGGGACCCAACCCTTCTAGGGGACCTCTTCCCTTTCATAAGACCGGACCTCTTAAGATACCTGATACATCAGGTACCCCAACGTTTGAGTCTGTGCTGACTCACCGAAAGTGAAAGTGTAAAGTACCTCAGTAAATAAATATACAGTGCGAAACGCGATTCTTAAACGTTTGGTAATAAGGTAAATAACAAGAATCATCGAGACACTCGAGAAATATGAGTAAAAGGTCTATTTCTTTTCCTGACCGAACCTCTTAACGTTGAAAGGACTCAAATGTTTCGTTTGTTCGTAGTTTCACTGAACTAATGGTTTAAAAACAACAACAAATCAGTGATCCAACACAGACTGAGAAAAGTTGGGGTACCCGACGTCGTACGGTCCGCAGGGACAGGAAGTGCTAAAGGACCTGAAAGGAGTTTGTGTACAGGTAGCTCAGTCACTACGGTAGGTTGACATAGTAGGAGACACTGGAAGAAGAGGAGGACGAAAGTTAGGAGGGGGTCGTAGTCCCAGAAAAGGTCACTCAGTCGAGAAACGTAATCCTCGAGGTCATAACCTAAAAGTCGAAATTGTAGATAATCTAATGGGGGTGGGATTAGATGAATTGAGACTTCAAGAAAAAAAAAAAAAGAAAACAGAACAGGATATGGGAAAGTAGAGAGAAAGGACAAAAGTTTCACAACTGAGGTTCAAATAATTGGATCTCTGAAAGGACCACCGGGTTCCCAACACCAAGGAACGAAGGTGATGGTCCCCGTACCTAAGCTAGGGAGACCAGTCCCTTGATTCTAAGATGTACCGGTCTTTTTCCCCCGTCCGTTTAAATAATTGAGTGTCCTAGACGTCTTCGTAAGTCTACTTCCAGGTAGGTCGGGGTAGATAACACAGGAAAGGAAGTTGGGCGTGTGGAGTCGGAGGCACGGAAGAACCCAAACTCCAAGGTGTCGGTCTCCAGGGGAGGAGAGTGTTCCCCCTCCAACCCCGACTACGGTGGTCGTGAACCGATTCATGAGTCCAGACTCGTAGGAACCTCCGACTAGATCAGATGACAACCCACACCAACAGAGGTTTGTCACGGAGGGTGTCGGTACACCCATAGACTCGTTCTGTTCTGGAGTCTCCACGACTACCCCCTCTGGGTCCGGTCCCTCCCCCTCCGAACGGGGTCGGACGAGTCAGTCGAGGACCGTCTCAAGTCGGAGCCGAGGCCCGGGTGGAGGAGGGTGTCGGGTCGTAAAAAGACATCGTGGATGGAGACGTGGAGCACAGTGGAGGGAGGAGGGCGGGGAGGGTAAGGGGCGGTAGAGGTGGTGTAAAACAAAAGATCAAGTTTACCATTACCAGAACGAGAATGTAACGAGGAAAGACGGTTTATCTAGGGGCGCGTGTCATGTCCACAACCATTTCCTATAACGGGCGGTAGGTAGAAAGAATTAGTGTGAGACGAGGACTTTACGTCGGTGAAGACCCCACTTTATACCGGGACTAAATCGGCGCACATTGTGGTCACCCTTTCGGGTACTTCCGTCCGGACAAAAAGGTCTACTTCGTGTGAGGTTTTGTCTCCACCTTCTAAAAGACCCCAGACCCGAAACCCGCTCGACAGTGACTCACCTCTGACGGGTTTCTGAAAGATACCCTGACGTCGAACGAGAGACTACGTTTTGGGTCTGATATCCGACTCCACAGAAGAACCGGGGTTTCTTTCGGGTCTTATGTCCATTGGGGTCGGAGGTCCGAGATTCGATATCACTCTTGTTACACAAGTAATGGGTCGAGACACTGGTGTCGGGTTTCCTTTTTCCTCCACCAGGAAGGTTTAATGACTTAGGTAGTGGATGAGAACAATTCGTCAGTTATTTACGTATGGGACATAACGTTAAGTGTAAAGAGGTGTAGTACCGACTCACTAGAACCTTTTCAGAGAATTGCAGAGACTCAAGAGTTGAAAGAGTAAATACCTTTCCCTTAGTATCAGGTCGAATTTCCCAATAAGACTCACAATCTGTTCTTTTACGTTCGGTACGAGAACCATTTCTTATGCATTTTCAACAAGTTATTAACAATTGTGAACAATGATATACGCACGAGTCCACGAGTCAGTAAAACACCGGGGTACCTGACATCGGTGGTGTGAGGAGAGAGGTACCTTAAAAGGTCCGTTCTTATGACCTCACTCAACGGTAAAGGATGAGGTCCCCTAGAAGGGTTGGGTCCCTAACTTGAACACAGAGGACGTAACGTCCGTCTCAGAGACGGTGACGTGGTGGACCCTTTGGGTGAACAATGACATTCAGTCATTCTAATTTCTTCTTTACGATTATCTCTTTATTTTATCTTTTTATGTTTCGTCTCTGTAAAATTTCAAATATCTACAAAATATGAATAGCTACATCATTATTATATTCTGAGAGTGAAGTTCCATAAAAATTAGGATGACTAGGAAAAGAGAGAGGTGAAAGACAGAAAGGTTCTGAAGAGCGGGACAAAAAAGAACGAAAAGATTTTTCCTAAAGTTCGTGGGGTGATTGACTTACTAGAGTGTATTCTGTGACAGGTAAGACTAAGACCCGACCGTGGAGAGGAAACCAGGTAGGGTTGGTACGAGGGACTCTTTCGTGACGCACGGTCTGAGACCCCACATTTTTGTTTGTCCCAGGTTCGACGCAGAAGATCTTCGACGTCAGATCCCACACCCGTACTCGTCTGTTCGTCTAGTAGTAAATACTTCTGCGACCTGATCTCGTTGTTCTTATACTTCCTACCCCGACGGGTTTTGACACTCCTCCCCGTCCCCCAGGAGTCGAGTGGTCTCCCTCTGTTCTCCCTTCTCAGACTTCCAGGGGTACGGGGTGGACGAAGTTTTGTTCTCTCGTCGGGACAAAAGAAGTCCATAGATACGGGTCTAGGGTCTTTTTCGTATTAAACTTATCTTCCAAAACGACGATAAAAACATTTTGTGACTCGTTTTTACAAGAAGACCAGGGAAAGGCCCGACGGTCCGATCCTAAGTGAGGGTCTACACAGACGTAGTGCGTAGAAGGCGAAGCTAGGAATAGTGAACAATAACTCAAGTGAGGACCCCCAGGACCGATCGACAGAGGGTTCCCCATCGGGAACTTGTGGTACCCCCGCCCCAGGGACGGTGACGGGGACGAATAGAGGTCGGAAGTCTCGTCTCGGTCGGTGTGTCCTCCAGAGAGGAAATAAAACCGTCTTTAGACTCTGACTCGACCCGTCACCTCTTGTCTTTAGACGAAAAAAGACACACGGATACTACCCGTCCCTCATTTTTCGACTTTGTCTACTTTCTTGTGAGATCTCTGTGTTTAAATCCAAGTTCCCGTCTATCACAAAAGACGGACAGCGGAGTCCTTCTGTACACTAAGGATCTGGAAATTTCGATTTGTAGGACCCCCGAGCGACCCAGGACACAAGGAAACGGGTACGGAGACCCACGAGACCCGGACACTCACAACACCCTGGTGGATGAGAAGAAGGTCCTTTCGGCTTAAACTCGGAACGCAAGGTCCAACAATACTTCCGTGTTTAGAGGGTCCGACGGGATACTTTGGAAAGCATTCGGTGTCACCACATTTCACTTCTACGCTAGTGGAATCCTGTGTAGAACTGTTAATTGACTCGCGCTCGTGTCTACGAGTCCCCACGTCAGGTCTCGCGCCCGCAGAGTTGTGCCTCTACGACGCACATCACGGCCCTTTCCTCGAGCCGTCACGGACAGAGGAGTGCCGAGGTCGACGGAGGTCTTCCGAGGGACGTTTTGTTTGTGACTTGCGATTGAAACGGAAAACGGAAAACACTTTCACTTTTAGGAGACGCTTAAAGAGTATCAATGACTTTTGTCCATGATTACACCCAGAAAGCATTTTTGCTTCACCGCATTTCACTTGAAACCTTTTCTCCGACTGTGGACATATGGACAGTCAACTTATCCTATTTCGTGTAAAATTTTTTAAATAAACGAATGAATAAAAACCGACGAGGTCCAGAAGTGACGACACGTGTCCGAAAGAGCTCAACACCGGTCGCCCCGACGCGATCGACGCCACGCGATCTCATGTGGAGCACACGAGATCCGAAGAGTGACACCGCCAAAGAGAATGTCGTCTGGTACCCGAGATCCGTGCACCCGAAGTCATCGACGTCGTGTCCCCGAGTCGAATCAACGGGGTTCCATACACTCTAGAAGGGTCTGGTCCCTGACCTGGACACAGGGCACGTGACCGTCGACCTAAGAATTGGTGACCTGGTGATCCTTTCAGGATTTCGTGTACATATAACTCACAGGATGAACTAACATATTGAAAGATTCCGAACCAGAGTAGTAGGTAGGAGCCCAAAGATCAACAGGAGGACTTACACTCCCGTCCGTCCAGACGAATCCTTCTGTTCCGTTCGCGGACTTACCCTCCGGACCCGAAAGTGTGGACGCGAGTGCGTCCCGAGGGAAGGTGTGGTCTCCTCCACCATCGTGGGTGCACATCCTCTCCTCTTTCTGACGCACAACCCCCCGCACCACCCGCTCGGACGTAAGTCGTGTACAGAGGACGGCCCGCTCAAGTGTCTCGGGGGGCGGTTGGAGGGCAGAGGAAAATATAGGCCACGCACAGACCCATTTCGCGACTCACAACGCACGGTAGTGCTTACGGGGAAAACATAGTGCGGCCGAGGACGACCACCGAGGAGCGTCGGGTGTTACCCAACATGTAAATAAAGGCGATCCTGAAAAGTTTTTCTTGTACGTGAGACGACATGTCCTTGTTAGACGGAGAGGGTGGATGGGTGCGGGGGAGGGGTCTTCCCTTCGGGTTTCTAATCGAGGGACCCACAAGAAAAGTCAGAGGACTTTATGGGACCCGAGGTCCCTTCCTTCGTTACAATCATCTGAAGAATCTACCCCTCCCAAAGTCTTTAGACCCCCGAACAAGGGGTAAGAAACGTTTTTCTCCCGTACCCCCCGGAAATCTCCCGAGTCCCCTCTCAATAAGACCTCTGCCACGACCTCCGTAAACCGACCTCGGAGCGTTTGAGAGACGTTTGTGTCTCGAGACTGTAATGGTGGTTTACCTCAAGACCTCGTACAGTGTCTTTCCCTAACCTCCTGACTTTCTACGAACAGTGTGCGGACCTAGATCTCAAATAAAAACATTAGGACAAACAATACACTTAAAAACTTCTCTACCTTCTCCGGGTCCGGAAAGAAGACATCTCTTGTGTATATCTAGGATGAGTTGTCTTAACTATTGTCTGTCGGGAATCGTGAAGTCGATACGGTGTGTGACAAGACTCACGGGATGCGTATAGTCAACTACAGTAGAGACGTTAAGGTTAGGAGACCCCATCCACCACGGTAATAAGGGTAAAATGTCTACTCCTTTGACTCCGGGTCTCCCGGATACATTCAACAACCTCCAGGACGTCGACCCTTCAGTGTATCGGCTCTAACCTCTCGTTTGTCAGACCGGGGTCCTACTCCAGAGTGGGTGTTCTACCGGACCTGAGAACCTTTACTCGTTGGAGTGGGAGACTCGTCACAGTTTCCCTCAAGATGTCAGGATAGACAGTGGAAAACCAATATGGGGTTTGAGAGTCCCAGGATTCTTCTTTAGTAGTGTACCGGAAAATTCTCATAGACGGGGATGTTGTGTCCGCGGAGTACGTTGGCATTGGGGGAAAAATTTGTAATTAATTAAATGAATAAACCGAATAAACACCACGCACCCCAGAAGGTAGAAGCAACACCGTGAGTCCTAGAAATCAACGTCGTACACTCTAGATCAAGGGACTGACCCCGAACTTGGATCCAGGGGAAGTAACCCTCTCACCTCAGAACCAGGGACCCGGTGGTCTCTGCAAGAGTTGGAATTGGGAGATACAATTCCTAGGACCTCTCTGTCGAGAGGGGGACAATACGTGTGCTCACAATACGGTCCAGGATTCCGTCCGTACCACGTCGTTTGCGTCCTCTTAGGCCCGAGGACAGGAGGGGTGCACGTCCTCTTCCTCTCCCTACCTGCCGTGAGTGGAAGACTACACTACGACCCTGTCACGGAACCCCGTGCGTCGTCTTTTGGGTGGGTACTCTCCGACTTCCCCCGAAGATCTACGTTCATTATAGATTAATGACTCTGAATGTGTTAATCGTAATCACTTCGGTTTTCGTCTCCCACCCCACCATCATTTGTCACAAGGACCGTCTCTGGACATCCGTTCACTCTCGGCCAGGAAAGAACTGGTGGTCGACACCGTCACGGGACACTCGTGCCCGTGTCTCTACGGACGGCTCACTTTTGTCTCTGTGAACGGTCTGAAGAAGGGAAACCCGAGGTCTGGAGACGTACCTTCTTTTCCTTCTAGTTTGATCCGAACACTGACAGTGTATGGTGTCGGACCAGACTCGAAAAATTGACACGGCAGAGTAAATTAGGAAGAATGATCCTTGGACTCCGGGACCGTCCCTTAACTAGGGGACTGGTCTTTCTCCTCCTCTCCCCGAGTCGTACCTCCAGCCTGACAAAGGTTCGGACCTAGAGTGTGTGGTCGCAGGACTGTAGTCTGGACGGCTGTTCCTGACTAAAGTCCCGGTGGTCCTTCCGGGACCGACAGCCCAAGGTGACATCAGGACCACCAGACCGACCCCGTCGCGGTAAGAGGACCAGTGAATAAAACGACTGATTGGATGTCAACCCGTTCCGAGTTGTTCTCGCTAAGTTGTGGTAAGAGGACCAATGAATAAAACGACTAATGGGATGTCAACCCGTTCCGAGTTGTTCTCGCTAAGTCGTCAAGTCACGTGTAGACGATCTGACCGAACAGACGCCGATCTCTCCCAGGTGAAAGTTCTACCGTGAGCTCACCCGTGGTCACCGGTCGCCCGTCGAGTCTACCCCGACGTCCGACTCTCGGGGCCCTCGAAAAGTCGGCCCGGGGAGGTGCCCGACTGCCCCGAGGACGTGCGACACCGACAGGTCAAGGTTCTCTCCTCTCATGTGTCCTACCGCAAGATACCGGCTCGGGCCCTTCAGTGTCTCGCAGTGAACGTGACAAAAGACGACCCCGCTCCTCAGTACACGTAGGTCGGTAAAAGTTCCTTTTCTCCGTCTCTGGGGTCGTGAGTTACTGCCCACACGGTTCCGGTGGACACTCTTCAGGTACACCCTACCCTCTGTCTCAACACCGTTAGAAACCGTTTATATCAGATAGCGTTTATAAATGACAAACGATCCGTGGAGAAAGAGAACTCTCAGGGAACCTGACGGTCCTCTGGTTTGGTCAGTTTTGATTTCTTTTAGTCAGGACTTATAAGTGACCTTCGTGACTACGACTTCCACTTTGAGGGTTATAAACCCGGTGGACTACGTTTTTTGACCGAGTAACCTTTTCTGGGACTACGACCCTTTCTAACTTCCGTCCTCCTCTTCCCCTGTTGTCTCCCACTCTACCAACCTACCGTAGTGACTGAGCTACCTGTACTCAAACTCATTCGAGGTCCTTCCTCAACCACCACTACCTGTCCCTTCGGACCACACGATGTCAGGTACCCAAGCGTTTTCCAGTCTGTGTTGAATCGTTGACTTGTTACTGTTGTTTCCGTTTGAGATCTACGGTTCATATGAAGTCGTTTATTTTGTTTCTAGGGACGGTGGTACCTGGAAGATAAGATCGTCTCTCACCACCACCCCCTACTCCCCACGCCTCCTCCGTCTATTATTGTACTAATTGTGTATTTCATTATAAAATCTCCACTATTCAAGATAATTTCTTTCTCGTCCTCTTCCCCTAGACCTCACATCCCACTCTCCACGTCATAAAATAAAAAATTAAATTAAATTAAAAACCGACGTAGTACGTCGAACACCCTGGTCCCTAACTTAGACCTGGGAACCGTTACTTTCAGGTCTCAGGATTGAGGACCTGGCGGTCTCTTAAGGGATCGACCTAACAACACGGAAAAAAAAAAAAAAACGACCGTACACCTTAGAATCATTCTCCTTGTTAAAATTTACTCTATTAATTCCTACAAAAGGGTTATTATACAGTAAACTTGGTTTTTTTTTTCTTATATTTCTCTCTTGTTCGTACGTATATAGACCCCTTCCGTAAGACTCTTCGTTGGAGGTCACGTTCCCAGGACTCCGTGTCTCACAGACCCCAAAACCTTCTTACTTCAGTCACAAGGACTCGTCCCTTCACCCCATTCATCTTTCGGAACTCTAGTTTCTTCGTCATTCACCGGTCCAGTACCCTGTTGAAAGTGAAAATGAGACTTTCTTTACCCTTCGATGACCTCCCGGTTCTTTATTTCTCTTTGTACTCGGTTGGACTCAAAGTTTTTCTTACGAGACGGGCGAAACAACTCTTGTGTGACCCCCGCCCTCTTACCTCCACTCCTCCTGTCCGTCCTAAGACGTCTTTGGGTCCACTCTCCGCTACCACCGGGCCTGCTCCCACCACCGCCCTCGTCGCCCCGTCTTACCACACCTAAGTCCTTATTAGAACCTCAAGTCTAGAGGAACCTCAAATCTCTAACCACAGTTCTCACCAAGGTCTTGTGGAGGACGGGACACTGTGACCGATCAGAAACGTTCCTTTCTTCCACCCGAAGAACAGAAGTGGGACCCGGGCGAAGGAACTCTTCACTAAGAATGATTAAGAAAGTCTATTAAAGTGATCAGAGAAAAGACAAGGGGGAGACTGTAGGGCCTACCCCACAGGATGGGTAAAGGGTACCTTACCATCAGGAGGGACATGTCACGAGACCCTGACACTAAAGAGACAAATGTAGTCATCCCTCTCGTGACGGAAGTAAAAGGGGGAAAACTTATAAATGTTACGTGAAGGACACTTTTCAGGGCTTTATTTTCTGGAACAAATTGAATCAAGTGAATCCGGTGTCCTGACCTTTTCCAGTCACAAGTAAGGTTAGGGATTCTTTCCGTTACGGTTTCTTATAAGTTTGATGACGTGTTAACGTGAGTAGAGTGTACGATTATGAATTTTAAGAGGTTCGGTTCGAAGTTGTCATACACTTGACACTTGAAGGTCTACAGATTCCATCTAAATCTTTTCCGTCTCCTTGGTCTCTAGTTTGACGGTTGTAGCCGACCTAGTACCTTTTTCGTTCTCTCAAGGCCTTTTTGTAGATAAAGACGGAATAACTGATACGGTTTCGGAAACTGACACACCTAGTGTCGTTTGACACCCTTTAAGACTTTCTCTACCCTTATGGTCTGGTAGACTGGACGGAGAACTCTTTGGACATACGTCCAGTCCTTCGGTGTCAATCTTTACTTGTACCTTGTTGTTTGACCAAGGTTTATCCTTTTCCTCATGTAGTTACGACATATAACAGTGGGACAAATAAATTGAGTGTACGTCTCATGTTGTACACTTTGCGACCTGACCTACTTCGTCTTCGACCTTAGTTCTAACGACCCTCTTTATAGTTATTGGAGTCTATACGTCTACTGTGGTTCGTGGGAATACCGTCTTTCGCTGCTTCTTGATTTCTTGGAGAACTACTTTCACTTTCTCCTCTCACTTTTTCAACCGAATTTTGAGTTGTAAGCCTTTTGATTCTAGTACCGTAGATCGGGGTAGTGAAGTACCGTTTATCCACCTCTTTGTCGCCTTTGTCACTGTCTGAAATGAAAAAACCCGAGATTTTAGTGACGTCTACCACTGACGTCGGTACTTTAATTTTCTGCGAACGAGGAACCTTCTTTTCGATACTGGATGGACAGATCTGACGTATAAGTTTTCGTCTCTATAATGAAACGGTTGTTTCCGGGTAGATCAGTTTCGATACCAAAAAAGGTCATCAGTATATACCTACACTCTCAACCTGATATTTCTTTCGAAAAATTTCTCGTGGTTTCTTAACTACGAAAACTTGACACCACAACCTCTTGTGAGAAGTCTCAGGGAACCTAACGTTCCTCTAGTTTGGTCAGTTAGGATTTCCTTTAGTCAGGACTTATAAGTAACCTTCCTGACTACTACTTCGAATTCGAGGTTAGGAAACCGGTAGACTATGTTTCTTGACTGAGTAACCTTTTCTGAGACCACGACCCTTTCTAACTTCCGTCCTCCTCTTCCCCTGTTGTCTCCTACTCTGACAACCTACCGTAGTAACTGAGTTACCTGGACTCAAACTCGTTCGAGGCCCTAAACCACTACCTGTCCCTTCGGACCGTACGACGTCAGGTACCCCAGTGCTTCTCAGTCTGTGCTGACTTACTGACTTGACCTGACTTGAATCAAGTCACCCAGCAGAGAGGTCATATAAACTGACGTCCTTGAAAAAGGTAATCGTATGAAGGAACCTTGTTAACCCGACGTGAATAAAGTCACTGGAAGAAGACTCCTCTAGTAGTTTCGTCAGTCCAGGGTCAATAGGAGCGTCAATAGGACGGAACTGACCAAACCCTGCAACGAGACCGGAGGACGGAAGTCAGAGGAGTGGTAACTGTATGACACCTATAACGGGAGACGACCCTGTCGCACGAGGTTGGTGTAGTCACAGACGTGACTCTACGGTACACGTCCTCTCGAATCAATCCCTGATCGTACGACTCTAACAGGCACCGAGAGGACAGACAAGGTGTCAGTGAATACCCGTGAATAGGATACGGACCGTACTACGACTCGTTGGCGTTCTACACCACTATTTAGGTTCGACTCAGGACGAGAGCTCCACTAAGCCCAAGTACTTACTACCAGCACATTCCCCTCGATTGCACTCTTAGGACATCCTTATTACGTTGAAATTTGTGAAATTTCTCAGGGGAACGGTTACGTCCTCAGTGTCCTCTGTTCCCAAACTAGGGACCCAGACCTTCTAGGGAACCTCTTCTTTTACCGTTGGGTCAGGTCATAAGAACGGTCCTCTTAGGGTACCTGTCTCCTCGGACCACCCGAGGTGTCCCCCAGTGTTTCTCAACCTGTGTTGACTCGTGCGTGCGTACGGGCGTGTAGATGTGTGTGTGTCCGTCGGTCTCTCCCAAACGAACGAAGTTTACTATCGGTGTCGGTGGCACGAACTGGAACCTGTTTTAAAAAGTGTGAAGAGAGTGCCAAAGGTTCTTTAGGTCTTTCGTTTTTTTTTGGTGAAACAAACATCAGTATGACGGACCGTTCGGTCCTCGATTGGATTCCGTTTCTTTGAGATTTCTTATCTTATCTTAGTCTGAGGACCAGGGAGTGGGACATTTATAAAAAGGGGAAGGTGAACGAAGGACACCTCCGAGTATTGAATGGTCCGTACACCCCCTCCCCTCTTTTCCTTCCTCTCTACTCCTCTCCCTCCTCCCCCGTCCACTCCTGGTGGACCCGACCACCACTCTCTGGAAAGGATGACCTCTCGAGTGGGAACCCTGAAACACTACCTTTGGCATGATCTTTGAAGACCTCCGAGGATCAGAGGGGTCTATCCCCGTCGAAACTCCCCAACGAAACCACCGGTCTACAGGGTAGAAGGAAGAGGTGGAAGAACATCTTAGTCGGTCATACTTACCACTCAGAGCGAGGACGGAACAGATATACGATCCAGAGAACGGAATTTCTTACCCAGTAAAACGTCCTGAGTAAAAAAAAAGGAGGAAAAGAGACTAAACACAAAATTGAAAGTTGAAAGAGAAAGAACTCCTAATTTGGGTTCCTTATGTCGGGTCCTTCTAGAGACTTTTTTTAAAGAGAGAGATATTTAGTATATCCTTGGTATCTAGGATCTTTCCGTCCTTATACTATTCTCTCTCAACATAGTTTTTCGTCTCGGGGACCTTTTGCCACTGGCGGGGTGAGTGTAAGAAGGTGTGAGTGCCTTGGAGTCAAAGAAGTAGGTACTTCACCTTTATACCTATGACTCCAGAGTCCCAAGGGTACTCCTAATAGACTTCTGGGTGTACCAGGGACCATTAATTACACCGAGGGAAGTCGTAGTGCCAGTAACAATCCCTCCCTCCGCCATAGGTATTTCGGACGTACGTCTCTTACTGCAGTTCTTTTTGTCCTACGTCTGTGCACTGGTAAGACTCTCTTCTACCTTAAGCTCCACCTCCTGATCGGACCACCTTTGTGGTTCAGGACTTTCGGGTATCGTTCGCGAGAATGTCTTCTGCGGAAGGACGGGTCTGTCGAAGTGGACACACCTGAATTGGGGCCGTCAAGTTCAGTTCCAGTGACTCACTGGGAGACTGAAACCAGGGTGGGTGACTCCACCAAGAACACCCCGTCGGGGAGGAATTATGAGTGACTATGGGTCCTTCGTTCCGTTTCCCGTACAAAGTCAAGTCGAATTTGGAACGAGTCGAGTTTGGGACTGACCGTGGTACCGTTAATCTTTTTGAAATTTTTGGAGTAATTAAGACTTAGGTAATTTAGTTTAAGGACTGAGGTACCTCTGATCCGTCCTTGAAGTGGAAAAATCAGTAATTTCCTAACTAAAAAAAAATTCACATTCTTTATATCGTTCTTTTCCGTACAGGACAAAAGGTCTCGTGTCCCTTGTTTCTCATACACTTACGGTCACTACGGCGTCTGCCCTTTGCGATGTCCGAGGACATAACCACGATTCGAAACATTTCAGGCATAGAACACAGGTAAAACGTTGACCCTCAGTCTCTGAGAATCGACTCTGCAATGGACGATCTTAATGATCCAGACGAGGTAAAAGGTATGAGAAAGGGGTAATAGTACAGAAGACACTATTGTTCCGACACATGATCTGTAAAGAGTAAATTTTTACGTACTAAACTAAGACGAAAATATTTAACCTTGTTATAGTGATTTCGATTTTGGCGGGACTGATAGGGTGGGTGTAAGTGGTAACGATCAGGGTCGGAAAGAAAATAAAGACTAAAAGAGAGGAGTTTTAATCGGTGAGAACATTTACACCAAAATTAGAAAGGTCCAGAAAGGTTGTATTGAAATTTACTCAAACAACAGTGAAAAGTCAGGAAATTTTTATGAAAAAGGTATATACAGTAGACGGGTTTCCTTTCGACATTGCACACGTGCGAAAGAATTTACCACAGTATGATATAAATTGTAAGACGTAGAACGAAAAAGGGAGTCTTTATCAAAAACTCGAGATGGGTACACCTGTGTATATCTAGGTCAGATAAGGAAAATTGACGTCCTCTTGTAAGGTCGTATACCTATACGGGAAAAATAGGACTCTGTGGGACAAACTTCCGATGACTCCAACAAAGGTCACGAACCGATGACGTTTGGCACGGAGCCACTAGTGGAACATATGTATATAGACACACTGAGACGGGTAGGTCTTCCGAGTGTGAATTTAACCTTACGAGTAATCCCTAATAAAAATAGACAAACTCTTCGCCAAAGGACTTCTCGGAAACTAGGACCCAAGACCCAACCTGGTAGACCAAATGTCTCAATGACTGTAAGTCAGAACCTCCCTTACACTTCGAGGTTTGGAATAGGAATTTTCCATCTAAAAACCCTGGAGGAACCATTAGGTCACTGATTCTGAACACGAGGGTTACGTCCCCTAGACCCAATCTAGGGACCAGTCCTTGGATCCAGGGTGTAGGCCGTTGTTCTGAAACGTACGACGTTGACTTCTGAGGTGTCCGGTGTTGACTCTGGGTACGTCGGTTCGTCTGTTCGATCCTACGGCTACGGGCCTCTCCGTGTCCCTGAGCTAGCACCAGTTCCGTGGGTCTGGAGGAAGGACGTCTGGGAGTCACTCGAAGGGACGCAGGAAGGGTCGAGGTGAGACGAGAACCGTCGTAGTCCGCACGGGATGTGGACTGAGACGGAAGCCCGAAATATCTTTTATACTCTTCCTCCGTCACTACCTTCAATACGGGTCAATGTAAGGACGAGTCAGGACAGACTGAGAAATGTAGGGGTGCCTGACATCGGGCGGTCCGAGGAGACAGGTACCCTTTATGACGTCACCCAACGGTACGGGAGGAGGTCCCCTAGGAGGACTGGGTCCCTAACTTGGGCACAGAGGACGCAGGGAACGTAACGTCCGTCTAAGAAATGGTGACTCGGTGGTCCCTTCGGACAATCCTCATTATGGGAGTTTGTGAACATGTTGGAAGTCGTTTACTGTCTTTCAACCACCCTTTTATGGAGTACAAGGAACGGGGAATCACCTTTCTAAGACCCACGTATGATGGGTCCGAGACTCTCTGAGGTCGTTCTGCCACGAGGACAAAAGGTGAACCACTGGGTGAATAATAGTGTCAGAACAACCGGAAGGAGGGAGGGAACACAGTAAAGGGTCGGGAAGTGGACGAAGACTCTAGTGGAGGGTTTAGTTGATGGACATTGGGTGCAGGACCAGAGTTCCAACAAGAAGTCCCCTGAGTCAATTTCTGAGGTAGACATACGGTCCCAGACACGGTTGTCCTCCCCTGTGTTCGTTACTTATTATATACGAAACGATGAGAGCTCAGTGTCCGGTCACTGGGTCCAGAAGACTGAGAGTTACGTCACGAGAAAGACGGTGTAGGAGAGACACGTAAAATTAAGTTACTGTAAGAATTTTTTTTTTTTTTTTTTTTTTTCCGTTAGTCAGAAGGGTCGTTAGTCACCTTGATTTACTTCAAAATAACATTATTCAATTAAGGTAACGAAAAAAAATTATCATTTCTGGACTGACTTTATAATTAGGAATTGACCTGCGGTTCGTCGACGGAGCCACACGATAGCCGTAGAGGTAAAAAGACTATATATACAAAAAGGAGGGAGACGAGAATCATTTACAACTACAAGCCAAGTGGGACTAGTCATAAATCGAGAAGACCAGTTAAAAAGAATAAATAACTGGACTCGTCTTTTAGGTATGTCAGAAGTAAACGGTAGGACAAATTAAGTCCTCTTAACCTAAGACGTCTGTGAACGCGGGTTTAATGATCCCGGAACTATCCCATGGTGGATGAGATCTCTCGGAAGGTCCCAGGTCGGAATTAACTGGAGGAGAGGGTGGGCGAGGGGCGAAGGTGAGTATCAGGAAATTTTTATTCTCTGTCAGTTCTGAGAGTCTGTATCTTTTGCTTGAATGTCTGAGGTCCTTCTTTGCTGCGTCCCCTGTCTATTATTCCCTCAAACCCTCCCTGTACGTGTGTGACGACATAAATTTTACCTGTTGGTCATTCCAGTATGACATATCTTGTCCCTCGAGACGAGTTACAATATACCGTCGGACCTACCCTCCCCTCAGACCCCCTCTCACCTATGTTCGTATACATACCGACTTAGTGAAACGACAGGTGGACATTGTTAGTGTAACAATTAACAGATACCTACCTACCTACCGTACGCACAAGTCAGTACAGACTGAGAAACCCTGGGGTACCTACCATGGGGTGGTCTGAGGGGACAGACACCTCAAAAGGTCTGTTCTCATGACCTCACCCAACGGTAAAGGAGGAGGTCCCCTAGAAAGGTTGGTCCCTAATTTGGACCCGGAGGACGTAGAGGACGTAACCGTCCGTCTAAAAAATGGTAACCACGGTGGAACCTTCGAGAGGTCACATTTTATTTTACCATTTTTTTTTTTTTTTTGTTGTGTCTCTGTCAGTTCTGACCTAAACGTACGAATCATTCATGTTTACCTGTGCAATTCAAACGAAAGTTTTACCCGACCTAGCGACTCGAGAGACAAGTCTGTCAGGGAGATCCTTCTGACGAAAGGATTTACGTGTCCCTCCATTTTACGGAAACGGTATTTATTTATTGTACTCGTTCTTGTGAAGACTTTTCGATCAACGAAAGTGTAAGATCGTTGACGACACCTCGGAGTCCAGGTTTTAACGACGTCCTCGAAAGAAAAGTTTCTCTAAAGTCTAACTTTAGGGTCCAGGAGGGCCTCATTGACTTTGAAACCCGTCTAATGGACGGGAGACCCTTGAAGCGAAACGAGTGGAAATTTGCTTTATGAGTATTAACAACAGTCTTTAAACAATGTCTTTTATAGGGACTGTGCGTGTCGTCCCATGACTCGAGGATGACAATACATTAACGAAAATTGACTTTACCCCAGTAACATAAAAATTGTTCTTGAATCATAAAACCCCTCCCCTCAGTGGAAGTATATAGGCACTAGTAAGTGAGGTACAAGGATGAATGGTAAAGGAAGATTTTGGGTTCTCCTTTTGGGTCAAGTTGGGGTCCAGAGTTTGTCTTTCTTTTGGGTGACAAAAGAGGTATATTTGACCGTCAATTTACAGACAGAACCGTAACCTCAGGGGGAAATCGGACACAGACGCACCTAGACGTGTCTTCTCCGAGATCCAGTCTTAGACTAACTTCACTCCTTCATCCCCACCTACCAACAAGGAAGGGACCTCACTTTTTATGCTTAAAGACCTTTTGTCACTCACTAACGTTATAAAACCTTTTGTAAATGTGATTTTTTTTTTTTTTTTCCACCGACAAATAGACTTGAAGTTTACGTTGACTACAGGACTTAATAACAAACGATTTAGACCGTGTGGATTATAATCCATCAGTAGGTCGCTGTGACTTGACCACTGTAAAGTCGGTTCTCCGACAGACCCCTTTCGCGTAAGCACGAATCTAGTTTCTAACGTGCTATCGTTAACATCGAGAGAGATCCGTCGTCCTAACTACCTAAAAAATGAAAAGTCACAATAGATTTATGGAATATTGTTGTTACATACTGAAAAGATTATTAATTTTTTTTTTTAAACTACTTCTTAGTCGCTTGACCTATCCTACATCGGATAAGACTGGTCCTAACTGTAAATGGAAGTAGACAGAAGAGAGGAAACGAAGGACGTTTGGTCCGAGGGTTGGTGGGGTGGGTCAAATTGGTCAGGAAAGGGGAAACGGATGGGAGACTGGTGTACACATACAGACGAATAAAACACAGGCTGAGAAACACTGGGGTACCTGACTTCGGGCGGTCCGAGGAGACAGGTACCTTAAGAGATCCGTTCTTATGATCTCACCCAACGGCAGGGGATGAGGTCCCCTAGAAGGGCTGGGTCCCTAGATTGGACGCAGAGAACGCAGAGGTCGTAACCGTCCTCAACCATTGAGTCGACTATTTCTTAGGTAGACGTTACACCCTTTGAGGTCAAGCTAGGGACCTAGCCCTTCTAGGGGATCTCCTCCCGTACCGTTGGGTGAGGTCATAAGAACGGATCTCTTAAGGTACCTGTCTCCTCGGATCACCCGACGGCAGGGACCCCAACGTGTCTCAACCTGTGTTGACTTCGCTGAATCGCCGCCGTCGTCGTCGACGAGAATCTTTGTAAATACCCGAAGGGTTCACCACGACACATACACAAGTCGGCGAGTCAGTACAGGAAGAGAAACACTGGGGTACCTGACATCGGGTGGTCCGAGGAGACAGGTACCCTAATAGGGTCGTTTTTATGACCTCACCCAACGGTACGGGAGGAGGTCCCCTAGAAGGACTGGGTCCCTAACTTGGGGACAGAGGACGCAGGGGACGTAACGTCAGGGACCCTAAGAGGTCCGTTCTTGTGGGTGGGGTGTCTCTTCCCACAGTGGACCCATACTGAAAGAGTGTGTACTTCGCTTAAAGAGTTGATGAAGTAAAATTTGTCGTTGACGAACCCCCCTCCAGGTAATCTGGTCTAGTCTTTAATGTCCACTTCTCGACCTTATTTCATCAGAATAAGTCTTTCTTAGACACCCTTTTCCGCTCCCACCCTACTAAATTCTCTTATCGTAACTTTGTATATATAATAGCATGTACTTTGTCTAGTGGTCAGGTCCAAGCTACGTACTCTGTCCCACGAGCCCCGACCACGTGACCTTACTGGCTCTCCCTACCCTACCCCTCCCTCCACCCTCCGCTCAAGTCCTACCCCCTGTGTACATGTGGGTACCGACTAAGTACAGTGACATACCGTTTTGGTGATGTTATAACATTTCATAATCGGAGGTTAATTTTATTTAATTAAAATTTTTAATTACTATTTTGAGTAGGGGTGTATGATCCTAATTTACGAAAGTAAAATTTTATTTTTTTAATTTTTCTTACCCTTTCTCGTCATTAAGATTCATATAAATAGTATTACCCATTAGACTCTTAAATTTGTCCATACGCATAATGATTTCATTTTGTACTTTATGATATTCATCTATATACTGACCAAGTAACTGTAAAGATTCGTTTCACATATATAAGTCCGTCTAGTTTAATGTGAATTTTAGAAGAGTCCTTCCACCCCCACTAAAAAGAATGTATGTCTTTATCCACCCCACTCCCACCTCTCCGAACGATCTGTGACTTGTGTTGTCTGAAAAAGTAGAATCGACAATGTCATTTATTGTCGATTCCCTGGAGGGACCACCGGGTCACCGACTCTGAGCCACGAAAATTACGTTCCCGTGTCCAAGTCAGGGACTAGTCCCTTGCTTCTAGGGTGTTCAGTGCGTAACTTTATTTATTTGTCGTCGATTGTACAGAACTTATGAATGACACCGGTCAAGATTTACGAAACAGACACAATTACACAAAATTCGAGTCTCGTTGGGATATAAGCCCCACATAATAAGGGACACAAAGTGTCAATGCTAGAATTTTCAGACCGAGGTCTCGGAAATGTACTCTCTCTCCCTTTCTTTTTCTTTCTTCCCTTCTTTTTCTCTCTCTCTCTCTTTCGCTCCTTCTATTAATACCCTTTATAGTTTGTACATCCCTTCATCTTTCTGACCGCGTTACGTAGGGGTACACACGTGGGGAGTCGGTCATATTGGAGTGGAGTATCGAGTCCCGGGTCGACAGTTAGCCCACCGTAGTAGACCGAATAGAGTTGGACGTAAGTCTAAGATCTAGGAGACGAAAGAACGACACCCCGTCACACGGACAGGGGGCCGAAGTGACACGGAGTCGAAGGAGTAGACACTTTACCCGTATTCCTTGTACCGCCGACGGAGTTCCCTAAATCTTATTCGATCGGGTGTAAATCACGGGACGGGGGACAAACTGTGTCTCCTCTGTCTCGTAATACCCTAGTTACAAGTAGAAGAGTTGAGCCAGTCTTCGACGGGTCCCTGGTAGCACTGACTTCTGGTGACTAGTGACTCGTTATCCATAAGTCACTTACAGACACTCATTCACTTCTGTTTGTCAGAAGACAGAGTCGGGATTTCGAGGTGTCCGAGTCGTCTCTTTAAAGGGACGGGTTCAATTAACAATCTTGATGAGGTTTGGAAATGTTTTGTATTTGCCAGAAATTTCTCTTTAGCATACGATTACGTTTACAGTTCCGTGGAGGACCAAGGACCATCGTTTTGTTTGGCTTGCCCCTTATGTAATCTACGAGTTGTGGTCCGGAAACCTAAAAGTCTTGAAAGGAAACTAACCGGCGTCGGACGTCCTAACAAAGATCTCTCTGGGCCCAACGAAACACGTGCGCTTCCGATCGTCTGTCGACTCAAGAAGGATCCTTGGAGCTCCGGTGACTGTGGTTTACCTTAAAAGCTGGTCCGTGTCCTCCGTTTAGCGACCATTCTACTTACTTTTTACCAGAAAGACACTCGTCGACGGAGTCCGTCTCGACCCTAGTAAAGTATGGAGACGGCAGATGGTCGGACCTTTCCGGTGAAGAAAAGGTCCTCTGTGTCAAACGAACGGACATTTTATCTCTATCGTTAGGACCCTGAGTAATACTCTTAATTACTTTATTATAATGTTCAAAGAAGAGGAGAGGACTCGAAATTCGTACGAGTGACGGCAATGGAGAACAGAAGACGTCGTCACAGTAAGTGCTATGTAGGTGTACAAAGCCCGTTCTTTTGTCGAGTCTCTCCAATTCACGGAAAGAGTCTCAGTGCGTCGAAAAGGTCCCCTGAATTAAAGTTCCAGACGTACGGTCGTTTGGTAATACATTGATTTACGAACCCATAGTTAATAAATTTCCGCACCTCACCCGTCCTTTCGCTACTTACTTTAGAAGTCACGACACATGCCTTATCTCAACGAATTCGGTCCCCCTAACTCGAGAGAACTAATATATTATGTCTTTACCTTTCTAAAGGAAATTGATGGTACAACTCGATAACGATCGTTAAACTTTACAAATACACTCAGCGTCCGTCGGTTAGTAGACCCACCGTCCACGTCAATCTTTGTACCTTATTCTTCCCTCAAATAAATATTTCCCGGACTACTTAGGGATTTTACTTGAACAGTCAGTCGGGTTCTTTACATTGACACTTCCTTGTCCTTTAATTACTAGCAGGGGGGACCGTGTCTGTCCGAAAGACTATGGTCCCGATACTAAACGACCGACAGTCGTGTAAAGAGAGAGAGAGATCGGACCAACCATCAATAAAGACAGTTATCTTTGAGTCAAGTTATGGAGTCTTTACAACTAGTTATTCGAGTCGTGATCGACCAACGTCACTCTAAATCGTAACGGACCTTTTCTTCCTTCCTGAACCTAAGGAAAGAGAGAGAGGGGTGAAAGAAAGAAGAGAACGAGCAAGGGACGGAGGGAGGGAGAGAAGGAGAGAAGGAAAGAGAGAAGACGTTTACAAATAATGTCGTCGGTGTAGTCCGGGACGCAAGTAGAGACTCCGATATGTTCATTTACTCTTTTTACTTACAGTACTCGTTTGTAGCATGAGCACACAGGGCGCTCTACGGAGTTGTCTCTACCTAGTCCCTGGGACCTCCCACCTGCCCCACCTGTCGCCAAGTCGGGTTCACCGTGTCACCTCCCCCTCGCAGACCTAAGACCTTCCACTTCTCACTCGACACGGGACCCTACCCTTATCCCCTCGGGTGGACAGTTTACTCTCCTTCCAATATCCGTGTGTGTGTCTCGTTGTCACCACTCTTTGCCGTGCGGGGACAAGGACGAACGAATAAAGGCGGAAGAGAAAAAAAAGAAAAAAAGGAAAACGACGAGGGAAGACTTCTTAGTCGACGACCACTTAAAATTGTGAACAGTAAAACCCCCGTTCTTTCTATTGTTATACTTATGACACAATAGGTATATGGTATTGTACCATATTACATAATATATAATCAAGTATAGTTCACTATTAAATAATTTATAGACGTGCCACGGTCACTTTAGTAGCCTTCCAGAGACTCCTGTCCTTTACCGCCGACAGAGATAGATACGACAACATAGATCGTCGGATGTGTATTGTCCTCATATTACTTATACAACTAAAAACTTACGCAGGGTAGCAAACGTATACGGTGTCGGATCATTTTTTTATTGTTATTATTTAATTTTCCTTTTTTTATTGAGACCGTTGAGACACATCAATACACAAAAAAAGGAAATTGGTTAAATAAATAAATAAATAAACACTGATACGACACACAGGACACCCGAGAATAAACGGACTGGACCCTAGCTTGGGTGTGGGGGACGTAATCTTTTGTACCTAAGAATTGGTCACCTGGTGGTTCCTTCAGGGGGGAAATAAATAAATAAATAATTTTTTTTTTAAAAAAAAAACCGGTGTGGTATACCGTTGAAAATTCAATATTTAGTATAGGGGTATGAGGACAAATTATGGGACGTCTTGGAAACGACGTATAGACATTAAGTTGGGGTTTGGGGGTGGCAGTGGAGGTGGTGGGTGACCGGGACGAAGAAGAAAAAAAATTTAAGTAAAAAATTAACCTCCTTTTAACGAAATGTCACAACACAACCAAAGACGACATGTTGTCGAGTTTAGTCGGTACTAATATGCACATAGAGGAGGGAGAATTCGGAGGGAAGGGTGGGGGTAGGGTGAGGGGGTCCAGTAGTGTCTCGCACTCCGACCTCGCAGTATATATTATCGTCGAAGGGTGGTCGATAGACAAAGTGTGTGCTACGACACATGTACAGTTGAGAGGAATGAGGTAGGCAGGGTGGGAGGGGAGGGGGCAGACACAGGCGGTCAGGCAAGGGATGCAGACACAGAGTACGTGGTAAAAAGATCCAAGTATATATGCTCAATTATATGTCATAAAAAAAGAGAGAAACTCAATGAGGTGGACCATATCGTCCGAGATCCAGGTAGGCGGAGTGATGGTGACTGAGTCTATCCAAGAAAGTACCGACTCATTAGGAGGTGACATAGATACGTGGTGTAAGAGAAGTGTGTGAGTAGATGACGACCTGCAGACCCGACGGGGAGGTAGGACCGACAGAGCGTCCCGGAGACGTGGAGACGAGGGCGACAAAGAAGGGGAACACTGTACGAAAGGGGTCGGGACAAGAGAGGTCGTGACAAAGTAGGACGAAGACAAGTCTCCAGCAGAGGAGTCCGGAAGCTCCAGGAAAGAGAGGGGGACCCTTGGAACCAGAGTCGGGGACGGAGGAGAAGGAAGGAAGCGATAGTGAGACTGAAGTGGGACACGGAAATACAAATACGGTCAGAGCGGACTTTGCACCGACCGAGGGCTATTAGGAGACAACTTAAGTAGTACATTTAAATAAAAATACATAAAGGTTTAAATTAGAAAAGTCGTTAGAATACTTTATCCGTAGTGACAGGGGTGTCAGTCTCTTTCCTAAATCCTGCATTAACTGTTATTGTGGTTGTCGTCATCAAAGAACTCTTGAACGGGATTGGGTGTCCGAGATGTAGTGAGCCGTAAGAAATGACGTAACTAATAGAGGCACTGAGGTGTTCGGAAAAGATCGTAGAATCATTGGCTCGTGTGGGGTTGTGAGGGATCGGGGGAAGACAATGGCATTGACAGATTGTGCAGTCGGTAAATTGAGAAATTAGGAAAAAATTAACAAACGTCAAAAGAGGGATCACCTTATATTTATGGTACTCCCTTCCTAGAGAAAAAACACATGTGGCGTCAGAAACGATGTACATCTGGTTACAGTTACATTATCTACGAGTGATATATAGAAATGTAAAAAGATTTCCTCGTTTCAGAAAGGAGATGGTTTTTTCTTTTGTCAAACGTCTTCTCCAGTCAAGGACGCGGACAGACGTGTGACAGACGGGAACTACTGAAGTGCCAGGCACCCAGAACGACCACTCGTGCTTGAGGGGAACGAAGAAGGGGTCCGCGAAAGAAAAGAGAGACGAGTGGGTCGTCCGGTTTGTCGCCGGGACAGATCTTATTTTGTCCGTCACGTCCGGGCACCCACCATTAACGTAGAGGGACTGTCGTGCAGACACCGAGGAACGACGGATGCCAACATACAGGTGGGTCTAGGAATTCTTCATCTCTGTTCTCCTATTTGGGTCCGTGCTCTTCGGGCGTCGAGGGGGCAATAGGGACTTCTCATGGTGGTCTCGGAAGGGTAAGAAAACTGTATTTCTTGGGTAAAAGGACGCATACAGATTTGACGGCCATGTACTATCATCTGTAAGTTGTCTATAAACGACTCACTTACCTACTTACTCCCTTATACGACGGTCTACTTACTCGTTTAATAGGACTCCGAACCCTTTTACTTTCACGGACAGGTTCAAGAAAGTGTACTCGTCGTCTCGTCTCCTGACCTTGGAGGAGAGGACACGAGGTCCGAGTCCTCGAAGGAGACACGTAGTGCCGGAGGATCCAGGGGCTCGAGTCCGGGACACGTCTATTTCAGACGGACCGACTGACACTCTAAGTGAAATGTTCATTGAGACAATCGTGACCGGAGTTCCATGAAAGAGACGAACAGGACGAGGGGAGGAGGAACGAGTCACGAGAAGGTCTACCTCTGCCCCGGTACTACCTCTGGAGGAGAGGGAACGGAGACAGACGACGACCAGAGAGAGTTTTCCACGTTCTGTCTGTAGGGAGGATCAGTGTGACAGACGTTGAGTCATAGGAGAGAGTCGTGGGAAGAGGTTTTGGGGACTTAGAAATAGACTTAGAAGACAACCGTCTTGAGCTCTGTGTGACTTGGTTTGGATCTTCAAGACTTGACTCTACAAGGAATTGATAAATCTCTATGTTGAGATAAATGTAGTAGGGGGGTAGGTCTTTGGTCTTCCCGACCGATAGCGAACACTGTTGTCAATCATTTGGGTTGCTCTGGCCGGTAGAGTCCCGTGGAACTTCTTGAAGGTCTCCACGTACAAGCACCCATCAAACATTCGGCAACTAAGGGTGTAGGAGTTCGAAGCACACGGACTCTAAGTCTCAGGGACCTCACTCGGAGACGAACCGGCCCAATAGTTAAGGAAGTCAGTGGACATCGGGTCTCCTTCCGTCTTCTGAAACTGCCTACCTAGATGTCCGAGAGAGGTGCCACATACACATATACCCCTCTCAGTACATGTAAGGAGCTTCGATTCCCTCACGCCTTCCCGTGTGTCGATAACATATTAGTGTAGACTCCCGACAGATCGTAGTGGGGACGACGGTATTTAGGTTTGGTCACTTGACCGTTAGGAAACTTCAGAAAAAAAATAAAAAGATAGTATAAACGGATACGTAAACAAATATACACTACAAAAGAACTAAACCCCCTTTGATTACAATCTTTCAAAAGGGTATGTGATTGATATTTGATCTTTAATATCAAACTGTAAAAGGGGAATATAGAATAACATACTTACCTAGTTTGACAGTAGCAACCTATAAAACTAGTAAGAGTGAAAATTGGGGTAATAACTACTGTGACACTACTTGGACAAACTTGTAGAAAGAATGGACCAACAAGAAAAGAGGAAATGTTACGTGATGATATTAGTGACCCAATTTGACATACTTGTGAAGTCTTCAAAACTATCTAAAACGGTTTAACGGGAGGTACTTACAACCGTTAAATATGGTTGTGTTCATTTCATCCCTCTCTTAGTAAAGTGAAACGGGAACGGTCGTGACTCTTAATAGTAAACTGTTTTTATAGACGGTCAAACTGACCACTCTTGGTGATGGAAGAACAGTCCGTTTACATTCAATTCCGTATCCACTCGAAGTCCTCTCAGCAACGGGTAGTCAGAGATTCAGACTGAGAGACACTGGGGCACCTGACATCGTGCGGTCCGAGGAGACAGGAGGTGATTGAGGATCTCAAACGAGTTTGAGTATAGGTACAGTCTAAGTAAGCCCTCTTATCAACCGTAAATTTCGAAAGTAAAGAAGTTGGGGTAAAAGAAACTTTGGTTAATGTTAAATTAGAACACTGAGCACCACGTTCAAGTTAAGATTACTGTATAAAAGTCCGGTATAAAAAGAGAAGGAGAAGGAGAAGAAAAAGGGAGGAGAAAGAAAGAGGTCAAGAGTGAATAAAAAATTTATTTTCCAGATAAATAAAAAACTCATTCATATATGTACGTGTGGTAAGTTTTAAGGTTTCTATGCTTTTGCAGATTCAGAGAGTAGATGTGTGGGTTGAAGGTGTACGAGGAGAGTAGGGCGTGACTGAAGGGGAAGACCGAAGAGGAGGGGAAGGTTGAAGGGTATCTGGAAAAACGGGACAGAAGAGTCAAGAAGTTCTAACGACAGAAAAACCTCCCTTCATCTTGTACTGAACCCCCGAAGGGTCCACCGAGTCACCATTTTTTAGGCGGACGGTCACGCCCTCTGTGTCTAAGTCAGGGGTCTAACTCTTCTAGGAGACCTCCTCCTTTACCGTCGGGTGAGGTCACAAGAACGGACCTTTTAGGGTGCCTGTCTTCTCAGACCACCCGATGACAGGTACCCAGCGTTTTCTCAGCCTGTGCTGAATCGTTGATTGTTGTTATTATTGTCTGGTACTGACACAGAATAGACATGAAGACTGAGAAGTTTAGCCTCCTCTCCCACATCGGGTACGAGTCGTTCATAGAAACATTACCTCCCATCTACTTTACCTACCTGCCTGCCTGCCTACCTCCCTACCTACCTACTTGTCTATCGACAAACGAACAAAACAACTAGGATTTCTTTAATCTTTAGCAACAAAGTCCGAAACGTATCGATTGTCAGAACATTAATGCCTGCTAGTCGTCCGTTAATGGATCACTAAAGACGGTGTATCTTTGGGGTAAGCAATTTGCCACGGTGTCTATTGGGACTCCGAAGTTTCATTGTTATCAAGAAAAGTCATTGACTTAATTGATCACAAATTAATGGTAGCGAGTGGCAGGTGATGATATAAAAAACTTTTCATCGGCTATCTGACCTGTGTCAGAAAAGAACGGACCTTAAATGTAAAATATTTCAGTACCATCCGACCACCTTCACGAAACGCAAGACGTCTTCGACTTCAGAGAACTTTTTACCCTAGAAGAAGATTGGAAGATTGGTGGTACGGTCCCTGTCGTCCGGGGGACCACGATTCTTTCTCCCTGAAGCGTCATCGACCTGAGTGCGACCACGACCCTTCGTACGCCACGACATCTACCAAATACAGTAAAACAAAAGTAGAGACAGGACTCTCCCTCCAGGACAGTAGAGGAAGACTAGTCGTTCCTTCGGCTCGAGTCCCTCCGGTTGAGTAAGAGAACTCCAGTGTGTGGCTTCGAAGGTCCGTCTCGACCCTGAGGTCGAGTGTCAAGAGAGTGACCGTAGGGCTTAAGAAAGACTACTGAGTTTAACAAGAGAAAGGTGTAAAGAAAACAAGGAAACAAGGTTGTTACGAACCTTACAATAGAGGGGGGACGACGATACAATATTCTATCTAAAGGGACGTAATACCCTATCTTAACGTAAGACGTCCGAAGGAAAGGGCACTACCCGTATACCCGAGGAGGTGACGGGTGTGTAATGGGACCTATGTTTGAGAAGGAGGACGCCGGTGTGAGTCCCGAGTCGAGTTTTGGAGAGAGGAGGCCCTTCGGGAGGGACTCGTGACGTTCGCTACCTATGACGGGTCCTTAACTCCCCAGGCTAAAATTCGTCCCGTAAGACAGAGTGTCCCCGAGTCCAGTAGACAATTTACTTTTGTCGCTTCGTTCCTGATGACACTCCCAGGTCGTCCCACCACACACACTGTAGAGAGACACTTGCTATGTCGCGGCGGATGTCCGTTCCTTGGCAATCTTCTTACTTGGGACACGAACGACTACGACTAGACCGTCAAGACGGGACTCAAGGAAAGGGTCTCACACACATCCCGGAGAGACACCTTTACTCTCCAGAAACTTCTGTTCCCAGTAGAGAGGGTCGAGGTGGTCGGTCCACCATGTGTCACCCTGAGTCGACACACCGGACCTACTCCCTACTCCCGTCCCGTCCCGTCCCCGCCCGGGACGACTCGACACCCGCCCTCTGGACACGGAGGACCTGAAGAGGACCCTTCGGAAGGTCGGGACCAAGAATCCCCCGTCCTCGGGGAGGTGGCCAGATCTCTTAGTCCTTTGTAGGGGGGTCGAGACGACTTTGTGTCCCGTGGATCCTCGGGGGTCGGGAGAAGGAGTCCCCCGAGCTCACTGAAGACTTCCTCGCAATTCAGGTCGGGAGAGAAGTGTCTACCCCTTTGACTCCGGGTTTCTCACCTTCCTCGAAAGGGTACTAGTCTCAGTCTTACGTTGTCTTGGTTGACCCTTAGATTCAGAGGTCTAATAATCACACACACACACACACACACACACACACACACACATAATGATAATAAAAACGAAAAATAAAACTTTTAAATAAAAATATGTTAAAACTTTCCAATGAAAGGTAAATGTCAATAATGTTTTACAACCGACTAAAGGGGTGCAACATATTATATGGGAACCCGGATAGACTGGGGGTCATCAGACACGGAGGGTGACGGGGTTGGGACATAATAGGGGTGACGATGATCATTGGTACACACACAACAGACATAGACACCCAAACAGAGAAGAAGACATACTAACAGTGAGTATACACCTAAGATTTTCCATGTTACTTGACGACGACGACGACGATTCAGCGAAGTCAGTACAGGTCGAGACACACTGGGGCATCTACCGTC
Source organism: Capra ibex (assembly GCA_006410555.1). NCBI lineage: Eukaryota > Metazoa > Chordata > Mammalia > Artiodactyla > Bovidae > Capra > Capra ibex. The sequence continues at coordinate 3,760,539 of SJYO01042875.1, read as the reverse complement.
GGGTGGTCCGAGCGGGTAGAGACCCTAAGAGGTCCGTTCTTGTGACCGCACCCAACGGTAAAGGAGGACGTTACGTACTTTCACTTTTCACTTCCACCTCGGGTCACGAAAAAGTGGAGAACGGGTAACATCTGTCCTTCGAAATTCCCTGAACGATCCTAACACACCAAGAATCCACGGGGACGTTAGAGTATAAAGGGTTTCCCGACTCGGGTAAGTGAATGACCCTGAAGACACTCAAGGAGGACCATAAGCACGAACGGTGTACCTTGGTGGTATAGGTCTTCGGGTCTCCTGGGTCTCGACACTGGTAGACACCAGTCCTCCACTAGTTCCGTACTCCCGAGCAGGACCTTCGGTGGATCCTCCTGTCCACACGACTCCTTATATTCCCGACCTCCGACGAGAACACTTTCACTCCAGAGCCCTGTGGTACTGGAAAAGTTACCGAGCCCTAATGTTCCTTAGAAAGACAAAATCACTAATTGTGGACACAGCTTCTTACTAACTATACGTTTTTTTTTTGTGGTTCGTGGACAAATTACATATGTTAAACTACTCGAACGTGTATACGTCTATGAGTTCTTTTGTAGTGAGGTAATTTCCATTATTTGTATAGGTAGTGGAGGTTTTTAAAGGAGGACTGGAAAACCAACCAAACAGCCAACTGGTCAAACACCATTCGTATGAAATTGGTCTCCAGACGGTAGAAAAAATTTTACAAATAAATGAACCGGCGCGACCCAGAATCAGCACCGTCCTAGAAATTAGAAGCAACACCAAACATCCTAGATCAAGGGACTGGTCCCTAATTTAGGCCCAGAGGACGTAACCTTCACGTCCTAGAATCGGTGACCTGACGGTCCCTTCAGGGTCTCTAGATGGAACAATTGTTTACAGGATTGACGTGTCAACGAAGAGCAATTACTGCCCACGACACACCATGTCACCTAGAGATCTTGAATCAGTACACCGTATTGACTTTTAAATAGGGACACCGTGTTGTCGTGCACAGTACCCCAGAATCACCCGTCTCGAAAAGTGTAACCAGAAGTAAAGACAGAAGAGTAAAGGAGGGGTTTGACACAATGAAATTAGGGTGTTCTCCTCGGTAGTTCTTCTACCCCGGAAGTCGAGAGAACTTTCGAGTCTAAGTAAATTCCTGGTTAAATGGTCCTTTAACCGAGTCACTGTAAGTAAGAGAGTAATTAAGGAGTCACTCAAACGAGTACAAACAAATATGTAGATAGGTAAATAAATTTATAAGTCATTCATGCACAGTCAAGTCAAGTCAGCGAGTCAGTACAGGCTGAGAAACGTTGGGGTACCTGACGTCGTACGGTCCGAAGGGACGGGTAGTGGTTAAGGGTCTCGAATGAGTTTGAGTACAGGTAGCTCGGTCACTACGATAGGTTGGTAGAGTAGGAGACAGCAGGGGGAGAGAAGGACGGAAGTCAGAAAGGGTCGTAGTCCCAGAAAAGTTCACTCAGTCGAGAAGCGTAGTCCACCGGTTTAATAACTTCAAAGTCGAAGTCGTAGTCAGGAAGGTTACTTATAAGTCCTGACTAAGTCATACACAGTGGGAGATAATGTACAGTAACATAATCCGTACCTCGATGTCTCTAGGGACGGAAATCTTTGAGTGTCAGATCACCCTTTTTATTTTGAACCGAGAAGAGGAGGGAAGGGGAGAGAGGAGTTAGAGAGGAAAGGAAGGAGGAAGGAAAAGACGAGTTTGTAGGTGGTATAGGAAGAGTTTCGTTCAGGGCCCGAAAGGTGACGTAGGGAGAGTCTCTTCTACCCGGTGTCTGCGAGTCGAGTCCCTCACTAAACTTCAACTTGGAGACATGGGGACAATCAGAGAATTTTGAGACATGTTACCTAAACGTGTCGGAAGAGAACGTCTTAACGACACTGATGATGTACTCTATCTGAAGGGACCGTCGAGTCTGCCATTTCTTAGCGGACGTCACGTCCTCTGGGTCCAAAGTAGAGACCCAGTCCTCCTAGGGGACCTTTTCCCACACCGTTGGGTGAGGTCATAAGAACGGACCTCCTAAGGTACCTGTCTCCTCGGACCACCCAATATCTGGCACATGAGCGTTTCTCACTCTCTACTGACTCGTTAATTGTGTGTGAACGTACTCTATTACGTCCCTCTCTCAAGTCACAGAACCAATAGTGAGATACTAATCACTTTGACTGTGTATGAGTCATAAGTCACTCCGGTACCTCTTATGAATTAAACCAAACCTACTTTCTCTCTTCTTAGAAGTTTGTGTTAACAGGTGTCTCACAGATTGGACGGGACCGATTCCTCTTCGAGAACTGTAACCCTTTCTTTCAACGACGGACGGGGATAAGGAGGTTTGTGAACGGTCTTCGAAGAGGGGTACAGTCTCGTTATCAATCACTTAGGACCCGAGACTCTAGGTACTGTCGATGACCGACCCAGGACCCTTCCCTCCGTCCCCGGGTCAGTGAGGGTGGGGACTCGACCGGGTCCCTTGGTGTACGGTTGAACGCCGTCTCCGAGCCGGTCGTCGGTCTTCGTCTCCGGGACCGTGACACCCGAACCCCGTCCGTCCTCTCTTCGGGGATCCCGGGTCGAGTCGGGTCGTCGACCAACCGCCGACAGACTTCTCGTCCGGCCTCAGTGGCAACAGTGGGACATGAGGGACACAAGTCGTAGTGGGTCCCTCGGGACGTCTGACCGCCGACCTTGACGGTCCTAGTCTCCTTCTCCTCTACCTTACATGTTCCGTTCCTTTCCCCCACTCCTGACCCATTTGTTGTGGGGGCAAGGATTTCGTAAAACAAGGGAGTAAGGCTGAACCCACCTTAAAGTCTCTCGTGTCACAAGTTACTCACCGTAACCATGGTGGGACGTCCCTCTTATACCTGAAACCTCATGTCAACCTAAAGATCAACAGAATAGAAAGCTTACTCCATCATTCTGGACGGAATACCCTAATTTAAACTCTACCAGATATTATATGTGCACCCGCAGGGACCACCGAGTCATCATTTCTTAGGCGGACGGTTACGTCCTCTAAGTCCAAGTCAGGGATCCACCCTTACTATGGAACCTCTTGCTTTAACGTTGGGTGAGGTCATAAGAACGGACCCTTTAAGGCACCTGTCTCCTCGTACCACCCCATGTCACGTCAAGTCAAGTCAGCGAGTCAGTACAGGCTGAGAAACGCTGGGGCACTTGACGTCGTGCGGTCCGGAGGGACAGATAGTGGTTGAGGGCCTCAAATGGGTTTGAGTACAGGTAACTCAACCACAACGGTAGGTCGGTAGAGAAGGAGACAACAGGGGAAAAGGAGGGTGGAAGTTAGAAAGGGTCGTAGTCCCAGAAAAGTTTACTCAGTCGAGAAGAGTAATCCACCGGTTTCATAACCTCAAAGTCGAAGTTGTAGTCACGAAGGTTACTTGTGAGTCCTGACTAGAGGGGATCCTACCTGACCAACCTAGAGGAATATCAGACTCCCTGAAAGTTTTCAGAAGAGGTTATCGTGTCAAGTTTTCGCAGCTAAGAAACCACGAGTCGAAAGAAATATCAGGTCGAGAGTGTAGGTATGTGCTGATGACCTTTTTGGTATCGGAACAGATCTGCCTGGAAACAACCATTTCATTACCGATGTCGAGTCCCCCTGGGGTCTTCACAGTCTGTGCTTAATCGCTGACTTCTTGTTGTACCGTATGTGTGTCGTGTCGGACGACTCGCGGCTGAGGGGAGCAGGATGGGTGGGGAGTGGAAATGGTTGCCCGAACGACGGATAAAGGGGTCGCGAAGAGAGAAGGTATAAAACCGATGAGACTAATAAGACAGGAGACTGTGGACAGACGGAAGGGTAAAGAAGACGGAAAGGAGGGGGAGGGGGAGTAGGAACAGAGGGGGAGAAGGAAGTTCTCAGTCGTATAACGACGGAGGAGGTTCTTAGGAAGGGGTTGGTCGGGTCCTTCTTAAGAAACGAACTTAGGGACGAACCCCTAGAGTACGTCAAAATACGTAAATAAAACATCCGTAAGTGAGTCGAAATACTTAGCACAACGAAGACCGGCGTCGATACTTGAACTCCCGCCCCGAAATAGACCCGTGGAGACTCCCGACTTATAGATCGTCTACCGAACCATGGATCATCCACGAGTCCCTACCCTGGTGCGTGGGACGATACCACGCAAGTCGTCGAGATTCACACTCACTGACGTTTTCAGAACAGAGTGGGGCCCTTCATATCTTCACCCCGCAACTCCCCCATCGCGACCGTAGAGACGTGTCTCACATAACGGACCAAGTAAAGTGGGTCAGAGGGTCCGTGACTCCCTTGTAACAATAGTGAACAGTCAGTGATTCAGTACAGGTTGAGAAACGCTAGGACACCTGACATAGTGCGGTCCAAAGAAACAGAAAGTGAGAAAGGGTCTCAAACGAGTTCGAGTACAGGTAACTCAACTACTACAGTAGGTTGGTAGAATAGGAGACAGTGGGTTGTAGTCTACTACGTAAATGTCTCCTCTTTTGGTTTCAAGTCTTTCCCCCCAAACAGCCCCCAACCACTCGTGTATGGGAATTCTCAAATTTTAAAAGAAAAAGACTTTGGTCGCAGACAGGCGAAGAGGGGTGTGGTGTATACGGGAAGGTCCTTCCCTACTAAAACCACACTAGTATCGACTTAGAATTAAAGGACAGAGCAGAAGAGACGTGGGTTCGAAAACCAATATAAGTGTCTGCCTGTCTATGAGTCTCTTCGAAAGAGAGAGTTTCAGGTCTGACTCCGAGTTGGGCCTCAGAAACGACCAAACTTTAAGGGATTATTGTCTAAAAGTGAGAGTGGCTGAAGAATGACTTTAAACCGTAAAGGAAGATAACGTCTGTACCCACGCAATTATCGTGGACACTGAAAAAACGGTTATCTTTAGTGCATCAAAATATAGTAGGAAGCAAACAACAAAGTAAACAAGGGTCACAGAATTTTATATCAATAAGAGAAGTGACGAAGGGTAAACGTCAACAATAATGTAGAAAATGATCTAGAAAGATAAATTACACAGTTATTTCTTTGTATATATAATAATATACGGACAATCGAAAAAATTTTTTACAACACTATTTACCGAAGAATACAATACCAAAAACGTAAACTAGAAGACGCAAATTTTTGTAATAAGCTTCTACCAGGTATACGAAGAGATCTGACTGTTTTCTAAATGTCCAACCCAATTCTTGTGATCAAAAGGGTCGAACTCATTGAAAGTCCCAAAGTCGGACTTTTCGTCCGAAGACAATCCCTCTTAGCGTTTTTATTTCACTCACATAGACACTTCGCCAAGTGGATGCAAGTGCAGGTAAGTGAGCGCGCGAGCAAGTAGACAGGTCATTGTTAGTCCCACCCACAGACATGGCACAAGGTCCGTGACCCGACGTCCCTCGTACTGACTCTGGGAGGGAAGCACCGGGAAGACAAGGGAGGACGGTAGGAGTATATTGGGTTCTCAATCCCCAACAATAGGCACTAGACAAGTACCCCTTTGACTCCGAGTCTCTCCTCCGTACACGACAAAGAGTCGACTATTCACAGTCCCAGACCCGCAGTCGGGTCCCGAAGAAGGACCATCGTGTCAATGTTAATAAAGATTAAAGGTACGACCGACATATTCAGGGAACTAAAGGAAGCTATGTTTTGTCCCCTTTATGACCCATGTAGGTGTGTCACCTTTGGCATCGATAAGAGAGTGGAGGGAGGGGGTAGGAATGTAAAGGTGGGAGAGGAAGAACCTTCCAGTGTATTCCAATGGTCTTTAGACTCGACCTCACTGGGAATCGCGAATAGGACAGTAACATATTTACACTTCGTCTCGGGATCTCTCCTATCTCCCAGCGAATCCCTGTGTGTCGTTATGTTCCGACTCGATCTGGGTGTGGTAACTAACAGATTACCCTCCGAAAGGGACTGGCGAGAGTCCGTTCGGGAAGACGGTAGAGACCAGTGGTCTCAGGAGGGGCGGGGTAGAGGTCCACTGTCCCAAAGTCCTCTTGTGTTGAGGGACGAAGGAGACCTCGGGTGGAGTCACTCGAAGAGAGACTCTAGTTCGGAGTCGTAACAGTGACTTGGAAAAACCAAAGAAAACTTATATTACTGCCGTAAACGTTCCCCACCCTCTTTCCCTCACTCCGACTTACTCCTCCTCCGAAAGATTCTGACTCGTCCAGTCGAGTTCATGTCCCTCCTCCGCGACCGAAAGACCGTTTCTTCCTAGCGGAGTCTCTAGTCTACCTGAGACTTCAGTCACACACACAACCTCTCCCTACCCGTCCCCTTAGTGTGTAATAGGACCTAGGGACCCCCTTTCGGGTCCCTACTGCCTTGAAGAGGTCCGACGATCGACGACAGCGAAGTCCCCGTCTGTGAGAGGTCCCTGTAGACGAAGGGGTCTGTGGGTTGAAGGTGGGGGATGAGGGACCCAATTTACTTGGACAGACGGCACACCAGTGTATCATAGGATATAAAAAAAACGTAGCTAGTATTAAAAATTAATACTATATCTGTGTCTATACTTACATCAATATCTATATCAACCTAGAGGGACTACCGAGTCTGTCGTTTCTTAGACGGACGTCACGTTCTCTGGGTCCAGATTAGGGACCTAGCCCTTCTAGGGGATCTCTTCTCTTACCGATGGGTGAGGTCGTAAGAAAGGACCTCTTAAGGAGGGACCTCTTAAGGTACCTGTCTCCTCGGACCACCCGATGACAGGTACCTCAGCGATGAAGACGAAGTAACTGATGCACTTTCGGAAACTGAAGCACTTAGTATTATTTGACACCTTTTAAGATTTTCTCTACCCTTATGGTCTGGTGGGCTGGACGGAGAACTTTTTAGACATACGTCCAGTTCTTCGTTGTCAATCTTGACCTGTACCTTGTTACCTGACTGACTTTTAACCCTGTCCTCATACTGTTCCGACACCCGAGACCACCGAGTATACCATTTCTTTGACGGACACTACGCCCTCTGGACCCAACCCTTCTAGGGGACCTCCTCCCGTACAGTTGGGTGAGTCATAAGAACGGACCTCGTAGGGGTCCTTGTCTCCTCGGACTGCCCGATGTCAGGTACCCCAGTGTTTCCCAGTCTGTGTTGACTCGAGTGTACTGTTCCGACCTATAACAGTGGAACAAATAGATTGGATACACGTCTCATGTAGTACACTTTACGACCCGATCTACTTAGTATTCAACCTTAGTTCCAACAACCCTCTTTATAGTTGTTGAAGTCTATACGTCCACTATGGTGAGGTTACCGTCTTTCACTTCTCTCGTAGAACTACTTCCACTTTGTCCTCTCACTTTTTCGACCGAATTTTGAGTTGTAAGTTTTTTGATTCTAGTACCTTAGGTTAGGGTAGTGAAGTACTGTTTATCTACCCCTTTGTCATCTTTGTCACTGTCTGAAATAAAAGAACCCGAGGTTTTAGTGACTCCTACCACTGACGTCGGTACTGTAAATTTCTGAGAACGAGGAACTCCCTTTTTGATACTGTTTGGATCAAGTCAAGTCAAGTCAGCGAGTCAGCACAGCCTGAGGTACTTAGCGTCGTGCGGTCCGGAGGGACAGGTAGTGGTCCAGGACCTCAAGTGAGTCTGAGTGCAGGTAGTTCAATCACTACGGTAGGTCGGTAGAGTAGGAGACAGCAGGGGAAAAGGAGGACGGGGGTTGGGGAGGGTCGTAGTCTCAGAAAAGGTTACTCAGTTGAGAAGCGTACTCCACCGGTTTCATGACCTCAAAGTCGAAATTGTAGTAAGGAAAGTTACTTGTGGGTCCTGACCAGAGGAAATCCTACCTGACCAACCTAGAGGAACGTCAGGTTCCCTGAGAGTTCTCAGAAGAGGTTGTGGTGTCAAGTTTTCGTAGTTAAGAAGCCGTGAGTCGAAAGAAGTGTCAGGTTGAGAGTGTAGGTATGTACTGGTGACCTTTTTGGTATCGGAACTGATCTACCTGGAAACAACCGTTTCATCATAGAGATGAAAAATTATACGATAGATCCAACCAGCATTGAAAGGAAGGTTTCTCATTCGACTAAAGTACCGACGTCAGTCGTAGACGTCACTAAAACCTCGGGGGGTTTTATTTCAGACTGTGACAAAGGTGACAAAGGGGTAGATAAAGGGTACTTTACTACCCTGGTTTACGGTACTAGAAGCAAAAGACTTACAACTCGAAATTCGGTTGAAAAAGTGAGAGGAGAAAGTGAAAGTAGCTCTCCGAAAAATCAAGGAGAAGTGAAAGACGGTGCTCCTACCACAGTAGACGTATAGACTCCACTTACTATAAAGAGGGCCGTTAGGACTAAGGTCGGACACGAAGAAGGTCGGGTCACAAAGAGTATTACATGAGACGTATATTCAATTTATTCGTCCCACTGTTATATGTCGGAACTGTATGAGGAAAAGGATAAACCTTGGTCAGACAACAAGGTACAGGTCAAGATTGACAACGAAGGACTGGACGTATATCCAAAGAGTTCACCGTCCAGTCCACCAGACCATAAGGGTAGACAAAGTCTTAAAAGGTTTACTGTTGGATCTGTCGTATAATTTTTCACTTCTGTACTAAAACGACCGTTTCCAGACATATCAGTTCGATACGAAAAAGATCGTCAGTGTATACCTACACTCTCAACCTGGTATTACTTTCGACTCGTGGTTTCTTAACTGTGAAAACTTAGTACCACGACCTTTTCTGAACTGTCAGGGAACCTGACGTTCCTTTAATTTGGTCACTTAGACTTTCCTTTAGTTGGGACTTATAAGTAACCTTTCTGACTACGACTTCGACTTCGATGTTATGAACCTAGGGGACTACGCTTCTCGGTTAAGTAACCTTTTCTGGGACTACGAAAAGGACTACCCTTTCTAACTTCCGTTTTCCTCTTCTCCCGTCGTCTCATACTCTACAAATCAATCGTAGTGACTGAGTTACCTGTACTTAAACTCGTTTGAGGTCCTCTATGACTTCTTGTCCCTCCGGACCACACGAAGACAGGTACCACAGTGTTTCTCAACCTGTGCTGAATCGTTGACTTGTTGTTATCTCTATCGCTATATGTCCATGTCTCTGTCCCTGAACGTCCAGATAATTGACTCGATATTCAAGATCCTCTCGTTTCGGACAGACAAAACGAGAAAAGACTTCCGAATTGGAGGTTGGGGACACCACCCTTCACGACCCATTTGTAGAAACTTTACTTGTTTACGTAAAGGTTCTATGTCGTCGGGGAATAGTTCCGTAGACAAACTCGGACTGACACCACTCCCCGAAGATATAGAAGACAGAGGAATCAGGACTGGTACAGGGACATTCGACTTAAAGTAACAGGGGTAAAGTATCTACCCGTTGCCTATGAGTGTTAGTAAAAGAGAAACAGGGGGTTTGGTATCGCTACTACCCGCCGGAGCAGGTAGAGAAGAAGAGAAGGAGGAGGGGGAGTGCAAAAGTCACTTGTCGGAAGCAACACTGACAGTGGTACTATTTTGTCGGGAGGGGTCCTTCGGACTGAGGTGGTAGTAGGGTCTTTCACCGGTAGGGGCAAGTCCAACGCACGGACGGCACCGGTCGTCCTCGTTCGGGAGTTCTCTGTCGCAAGGGTAACGAGTTTCCGAGACTGAAAGTTTTTCGGGTTAGACGAAGGGACACGGTCGGGTGGGGACGGATCTTCGGAACACGGTGGATTGGAAGTATTTCGGTAGCGGCACACGGTCGGAGACAGGACTGTGACAGGGATTGTGTCAGACGTAGACCAGAGTTTTGTCGGGATTAGGAGTTTTGCCCTTGAACCGAGGTAGAAGATCCTTCGTTCCTACTAGGGTAGTAAATGTAGTGGCACAAAAGGACTCCTACTTCTTCCGACGGTGTACAGGACGACCTTTGTAAAGGACCGTATAATACTCACAAGTTATTAGTGCTTGATAATAATGACAACAACAACAACGGTATTATTAAATGGGTTTTTAGTGTCAGACACAATAGTCAAATTTATTTTCGCCCTAGACTAAGATCTCGGGAAACCACCTACGGGCATCGAGGATCCTACTTCACGTCCTGGTGGTTCCGGACCGCGTGTATGTTGGAACAGAGGGTCGTCGGAGACGACAGGGTAGGAAACGATGTGGAGTGGAGGAGGAGATATGAGTTGAAGGGATGTAGTAGACTTCAAGGGGGTTGGTCCTACATGGGAGACGATGGCGATCCGGAATTGTAGACAAAGGAGACGGACCTTGTGGGAATAGAGTATGGTGGGAGGAAGTACACCAATCAAAGACGAGTCGGAGAAACAGAATCGAAGTTATAATGGAGGACGTTTTTCGGAACAGACCGACGAGTGATCGTTCGAGACCCACCCACCTTACTGAAGAAGAAAATATCGGGATTCCGGGGTCAATACAACGTCCCAAATGAAAAAAACTAACAAAAAGAGAAGGAGGGGACGTATACGATACAGTATAGATAAGGACATAAACGGGTCCTCCGTCGGGTCCCGGTTTAATCTGTAGTTGTTTTTATAAACTCATTTAGCTGTGATACTCCGGGGTTCAGGAGGAAAAGGGAGGACGTGACTCGAGGAATGTAAGAGCTCAACGTCAGGAACGTCAAAACGTCCTTTAGTCTACTACGATGAAAGGCGGTCGGCAACCTATGGAAGACGCACATTCTGTAAAACGTATATAGCAGATTGAATAAAAGGTACGGTCGAGACGGTCGGTCCACAATTATAGAGGTAAAAAGTCTTTTCTTTTACCTCCGAGTCCCAAATGCCCTAAGTGGGTCCCAGGGTACCACTGACTTCGACCCTCTGTTCGGACGGAGCACAAACACGGGGTGTCGACGAGGACTTGGGGTTCCGTCCCGTGCACTCCCCACCCCTCCTCCCTTTGACTGAGGACTGTTCGGGACAGGGGTCGAGGAGGGAGGGAGAGACCCTCGAGTCCTTTGTCCGGCGGACAACGGTAGTCTCTTCCCAATCAGACGTGGGCACCCCCCGAGTAGTGACGGACCCAGGCCTCAGTAGGTAAGCGTGGAGAGAGTCTCACTGTGTCTGGAAAGGACCACGAATAATCGTCCCCCGGCGCAGTCGTAGACAAGGGTCGGCGGGACGGATTACGACAGGGACACGACCCGAGTCGGTCGAGCCCGTTTACCCTAGGTTTACGACGAAGTGTGAGTACGTTGGGCGAGCCCTCCCCTACCGTCGGAGTGAGTTGGACCGTCTCGAACCCACTGACAAAACTTTGGTTATAATAGTCCCATCTTTTTTCTTTTTAATCTAACAATCTTGACCTCTCTACGAAGTTCTGTAGAATCACCGACCTTAATTATCCACTGTCTTCTCTCCGTCTCACTATGGTTTCCTTTCTATTATTTATCTCCAGTGTCTTCCATTTAATTATCTGACCATCAAAGCATTTATCTATTATACGTAAACAGTATAACGATTGTCGACAACTTAGGTTTTTCATACCCACAAGTAATATAATAAGAAAGCGATTGAAATTTCTAAGTAGACTATTTTACGACTTTTTTTAATTTTAATTTCTGTTGGATCCCCCAACATTTTCGTAAACAACAAAAAATCAGTAAGTCAACTTAGGTCAAGAAACCCCGGGGTACCTGACATCGGGTGGTACGAGGAGACACGGTGCCCTAAGAGGTCCGCTCTTGAGACCTCACTCAACGGTAAAGGAGGGGGTCCCCTAGCAGGGTTGGGTCCTTAGCTTGGACGTAGAGACGCAGAGGACGTACCGTCCTCCTAAGAAAATGACGACTCGGTCGTCAACATTGTCGTAATGTATATTTATTTTAATTCATAAGTTAAGTTTTTTATTATCATCACTAGTAGAGTCATGGTCCGAATGTCATCCACGAGTTTATAAAAAACTTACTTACTTGTCATTTATCTAAACGTGACCTAAAATCTCAAATCCTTTGTACCAGGATACGTGGGAGAGTAACGTAGTAAGGGTGTTATTAGGATGTTCCAACCCTCGATCTTTCTACGACAAGGGTAAAATGTCTACTCTTCTCACTCCACGTCTTCTTTGAAGTATATCCTCTTCCTTACACACAAGACCTCAACCTGTATGGAACCAAGTTTGGGACTGAGGTTGGCTGGACGTCCAAAAGGGTACACTTTGTCCTTTACCACTAAGTCGGATGACACAGAAAAACATTTATGTCAAACTAACTTTGTATCGGTACGAGTAAGTAACGTAAAACGTATAGCAGCAATGTATAAAAGATACCGACTAACACGTGATATTTTCGTCCTAACTCATCAACCTTGTCTCCGGTATACCGAACAATTCGGATTCTACAACTGACACCTAAAGACATACCTCTTCAAACGGTCGGAGACAAGACGGACCCCACACAATCCATGAATTAATAACAACCAGAAAAGAGGAGAGTTTACTTCCTCTTTACCGAAGTGGTACCAGGAAGAAGACTCGAAAGTACCCGAAACTTTTATGGTGTCACATTGTACGTCTCGGACCTCAACCCTCCCGACCATACCACAGTCATCGTGACCTCAATTCTGGTTTCCGGTCCTAATATCAGAACCGAGACAGGGCGACAGGAGGAGTCGAACTCCTGTACAGAGACTCGACACTCGACACCCAACTGATCACAGGGGGTTTTGAGAACAGGTGGGTCTTGGAGTCTTTCTTGAAAAGACCTCTATCTCAGAAACGTCTAAATTAATTCTATTCCAGTATTATCTAATCACACACGTGAGTGTCGTACGTTTCAGTGAAATAAGTATCCGTCGAGAAACGTTGGGACACTTGATATCGGGCAGTCCGAGGAGACAGGTACCCTAAGAGGTTCGGTCTTACGACCTCACCCAACGGTACGGGAGGAGGTCTCCTAGAAGGGTGGGGTCCCCAACTTGGCGTAGAAAACATAGAGGACGTAAACGTCCGCCAAAGAAATGGTAATCGCGGTGGTCTCACCTGTCATTTAGGTCACCTACCACAGTGGCACTCCTCTCCTTTTCTGTGTCCGTGCTCCTTCTCCGGTTCACTGTTACCTCCGTCTCTACTCTCACTACGTCCGTGTCGCTTCCTTACGGTTCCCAACGGTCCTCGACGCTTCTTTCGATACTTCCGTTCTCCCCAGAGAGGATCTCGGACCTCTCCTTCACACCGGGACGACTGTGGAAGTAAAACCTGTGAGTTAGAGGTCTTGATACTGTGGCGTGCAAAGACGACAAAGTTCAGTGGACAAACCATCATGAACGATGCTGACAAGATCCTTTGGTTCCGTGACCACAAAGGGGGAAATAAGGTTATGTCTAGCTCCGATGACACCGTACATGTGTCCAGTCGTCCGTCGCGACCCTCCACCGACCGAGTCAGAGACGGGAAGGTCAAGAAGGAGGACGTTCCGGGTGTCCCCACCCATGTCTAAAGATGGTCGAAACGCCAATCCTCTCGAGACTGAACGGGTACCCGTGTCTCGTTCAACCTGTTCGACTCGCCACCGGACCTCTTTCGAGTCCTGGACTACAGTCCGTCTGCGCATGCGTCTGGGACTGGAGTGGTGGAGCGGAGGTACACTGGGCCCTGTTCAGGGCGGCTAGGGGTTATCGACCAAAGATCCCGACGTGTCCGCCTCATTTTACATATGTAAACCCGAGACCTCAGTCACGGCTTTCTTGGATCGTGCCACGAGTCCTTTACTATCACCTCCCTCTGCTACACGCACTCCGACCGCTAGAGACCGTTTCGGCCCCGGGAGGGGTCAACGGGGACAGTGGCGTCAGGTGGAGGTGGAGGTCCCGATTTGCGAGGTAGGGAGATACGGGACGATCACCCCGTCGCGACACGAGGTAGTCTGGGGTCGGGGACGTGAGTCGTAGACCCTACTCCTCAACCCAGGACTGAATCCTTTTACGGTCGCAGACGGGGCCGAGGGAGACAGTGAACACGGGTCTATGAAGTAAAAGGGTCGGACTGTACTAACGACAAGAGTCGAGTCATTGTCGGGGACACAGCCCCTAAACACAAAATTTATTACAAGGGGCCCACATTGACTACAAATACGTCTTAGTTGGGACGTTTTCGCGTGTCGGAGGAATACACATATCGGACTCGCCAGCGGTCCAAGGTGACCTTCCACTGTCAAAAACGACCAAAAAGAGCAGAGAGGGAAACAAAGAGAGCCAGGAAGACAGAGACGAGAGGCACAGAGACACACACCAGAAAGGTGAGTCCGTCACAGAAAAAGAAGGGAAAGTAGGAGAGAGAAGGACAGATAGAGGAAGAGGATGGGGAAGGGTAGAGGGGTAGAAAGGGAGAAGAGAGGAGGGGAGGCGGAGACGTAGAGTCATGTGTAAATAAGACGCGCGGAACTATATCAGAGGAAAAAAGTAGACAAAGAAAGAGGATTAGATCGAGACGCAAAACAGAAAGAAATGTGTGTGGGGGACGGAGGTCGAAGGAGAGAATTCGAGAGAGAGGTACCATGAGGAGACAAGTAGGCAGGTCGGTCCGTGGGCAGGGGGAGACCTACTCACATTGAGACAGAGAGTCGGAGAGAAGGAAGAAAGATCGTCTAAGAGACGTACAAACAGAGAAAGGAACGAGAGTGTGAAAGAGTTTAACAGAGATAGAGGAGGGGAGTGTATCGTAGAAAGAAGGGGGAGTTTCCTATAATTATAAAATTATGGGAATTACAGAAAGGATACGTTATAACGAGAAATGTCGTAGCCTAGAACGAAGATAGTGGTCAGTGTAGGTGTTGACCCATAACAAAAACGAAACCGAGGTAGGGAAGTAAGAAAGACCTCAATAAAGAGGTGACTAGAGGTCATCGTATAACCCATGGATTACTGGACCCCACAAGGAGAAAACCATAGGATAGTAAAACGGAAAAGTATGACAAGTGATAGTAAAACGGAAAAGTATGACAAGTGCCCCAAGAGTTCCGTTCTTATGACTTCACCGAACGGTAAGGGAAGAGGTCACCTGGTGTAAGACAGTCTGGAGAGGTGGTACTGAGTGGACAGAACCCAACGGGGTGTCTGTACCGAACCAAAGTAACTCAATCTGTTCCGACACCAGGATCACACTAATCTAACTGATCAAAAGACACTAATACCAAAGTCACACAGACGGGAGACTACGGGAGAACGTTGTGGATGGTAGAATGAACCCAAAGAGAATGGAACCCACCCCCCATAGAGAAGTGCCGACGAGGTCGTTTCGTGTCGGCGACGAGGAATGGAACCTCTTTTCCTTTCTATATTCGTAGACTTACGTCTCAAGGTTTCTTATCGTTCTTCTCTATTCTTTCGGAAGAAGTCCCTAGTTACGTTTCTTTATCTCCTTTTGTTGTCTTACCTTTTCTGATCTCTAGAGAAGTTCTTTTAATCTCTATGGTTCCCTTGTAAAGTACGTTTCTACCCGA